>JBAMJV010002919.1:0-25401 GCA_037951105.1 Echinarachnius parma | reverse complement strand
ATCACATTTTTTCATTTATAAGAATATCATTTTGGGTGGTGGTTCCCTTTAACCCGTTTTTCATCGATGTACCATAGTCAGTGACCAGATACTTCCGAATTTCAAAGAATCCGTGAATGGCGAATGATATATTCGTATCACGACTTACAAGTGCTGTTCCCAAAAGCTGCTCAAGGGTTATTTCGGGCGAGTGTGTTGCGAAGGGCAGCTCATCAGGGTCATCTCCCACCCCACATATATGCACACTATGTCACTACATAATGATACAAAGACAAACAGGTGCAGTTATTCTACTGAGAAATCGCACTATTAGCTTAAAATAAAATAAGTGTGTCTGTACTTGTTCGTATAGAAATAAATTAAATTGTTTTTACTTGACTCAATTCCGCGTGAGTGTACCTACTCTGGCTCTGAACCTCCTACATTCGTGTGCACACTTCCATTTTAATTACTGATTATGTGAGATTGCTGAGAACATTTCAATCGTAAATATCTTTTTAAACGAAAGGGAAATACGAATAACCGGAAACCTGCCACATGCTTCTATTGTTAATACGAATACAACAAGGTATGAGGGAACCGCTAGAATTCGAAATGGATTTTGAGGATTTGGAAAATGTTACCTGATACCTTTAATATAGGGTTTCCCGCTCAATTTGACACTTTTTTCAATCGAATTCATTAAGGGTCATTCAAATTCACGCATTACTGCGTAATCGGTTGGTATCGGTCTTCCAAATTCCGAATAAGTGCAAGCGAATTCATGCATACGCATAAGCTTTCGTGAAAAGACACAGAAGTTCAATGTATGGGCATTCGAATTCGCGAATGTGCAGTCAACTGTCCTTTCGCGAATTCGAATGACCATTGATGAAAAGGTATGCTCTTTGTGCAAATTCACTCGCTCCTACGTGATTTTGAACGACTATTTACGAATTCGAATGCTGCTTTGACACGGCGATTGCAAATCGCGCGAATTCGTTTGCTCCTATTATCAATTGGATTGACACAATCGCGACATTGAACGAGGAAAACCTATATTGTATATAATTAAATTGTACGACAGGTTCCGACCGCCCTGTGCATCCGGCACACGAAGATCTCAGACACTACTCCTACGTAAGTTGGCACGTGTATTGCACTGATTTCAAAGACATATCTTACCAATTACGGGAAAAACACCCATTCAACTCACGACTTATAAGTGCAGTCCCATAAGCTGGTCAAGAGTTATTTCCGCGAGTGGGTTGCGAAGCCATGATGGTCAGTTGACCCACTTATGAGGAGGAGGCGAATGATGGCGCGAATGATGGCGGGGGCAGTTATTCTCATGAGATGTTGCATAAATCGGCTCATGCCGCCTCAATATGGTAGCATAGAAGTTAATTGCTATTGTGCAGCTTCAAAGCTGGATGATTTCTTTCTAAGTAAACCGCTAAGTCGCAACATGTAATGGCTTGCCTGGTATTGTTTCAAAACCACTTACCCATAGGCAACGAACATCGGTGACGTCAACATCGGTAATACTACTAGATATGTCTGTACTGGCTCGTTCGAGAAAATACAAAATGGATCGGTGTTATTTTTTTATCTTTGAATGAATTCCGCAAATGAGTACTTACACTCTGGCATTCACTCCTGCATACTTGTGTATTATTTCAGCTAAAAATACTGTGAATTGAGAAGTATCGAACATACTGTCATCTTAAAACCCATTCGAGATTCTGAAATAGACTTTGTATAATTATGCATAGCCAACAACCTGGTTCCATTAGGCAAGTGGCTAATACTTACCCCCACGATTACACATCCGTGTATGAACTGGTTTTAAAGACATATCTTACAGAGGCAGATACACCATTCAAAACTCACGAGCCACAAGTGCAGTCCCCCAAAGCAGCTCAAGAGTTATTTCTGATGAATTGGTGGTGTGGCCGAGGAGTAGTCAAAAACAAACGCTGGTGCGGAATCCTGACGTGTTTTTTTTTTGTCACGGAGGGGGGAGGGGGTGGAGGGGGGTGGGGGGGTGGACTTCAAGAAATTGTTGCAATGCGTTCACGGCTACTTCTTATCTCATGCAAGCCCCTGCCACGGGATATGGGACTTCTGTGAAACCAGTGAATCCGTTAAGCGGACTATTACAGATTATCAAGCGTGGGGTCGCCATTTTGAACTAGGCGCACACTACATAATTACGTTGAATCAGTGTGCATTTCGCATCGTGCGCAATTGCTTTTGCAAGATGGCACCTTGTGTCTAATTTACGAATCAAGAACTACCATCAATTAACTTTAATTTTGTTTCCCCAAATATGAAATGGGAGACTGCCATCAGATTCTTGAGAATGATGTATTAGACGTCCATGGAAAAGGAATAAACTGTTAATCCGTTAAAACAAAAGAATAAATCGATGTGTGATTGTATCTCGACCGTTCGCGTGAAGTATGCTGAATTCGAATACTATGGAGGATTTAGTATCCGAATTCGGATACTATTGACTACGGTCGAAAGCATCTACAGACGCTTTTAAAACTCAATAATTAAATAATCTCCATAATTAGCAAGACATTTTGAAAAATAAAAACCAATGTCACGTTCCTGTTTATTAAATTAGCCAAACAACAAGGTACAAGAGAAGGGTAACATATGCAAGTGATTTTGGTTGAATGTTGGCAAAGTTAATGGATCACTTTAAAATGTAAATACCAGCCATGCCAGCTGCTTTACCATGTTGACTGTAATAGTAGCCAGCCAGGGCTCTGCCTATAGGCTACACGAGGGGTGGAGTTTCCAAAAAGGGGGCAACGTATGACTTAACTATACATGAAGAGCTTAGTTCAAAAAGGCGCTTTATCCACTTTCCATAACATTGAGTTAACAATATCAGTACATTGATAAGCTACGTACCTATCTAGAAATTCAAATGTTTGGTCAAATTACGCAATCAAAATCGAAATATGGAACGTTTCATTTTAAATTCCCAAACGTATGTGTAGGTAGAAGAAGTTGGGTAAAGAAACCTGTTTTTTTTCTCTCGAAAGTTGAAAAGTGGATTTAGCGCTTTTTGGAACTATGGTCATACAATCGGTATATGTCTAAGTACCCAGGTGGAAACCTGACATGGTGGAGTAACGGTTGCAAATAACGGTTGTATCAATAATTGTTGCGCGTGTACCGTCCCTCCCTTATACACGTATTAACTTAAGTGGTTCTCATAATAATACCTCCAATAAAGTCATGGACCAGGTTTCGGATTTCCGAATAGCTCCTTCTTTATAAAGTTGTTTACGTTTAAAGTTTTCGGATTTTAAAGTTTCCCTGGGAGACTTTAGACTTTGTATAAAGTTAGCATATTATTAAGATAGCAGGTGTCACTTAGCATGGTCGCTCATTTATCGGACATATAACATTCATTTACCATGGAATTTTTACAAACCAACTAGGAACAATTATCAGATGACAGAAAAACACATTAAACCCTTCGTTAGTTTTGGTATTATGTTCTTATAGCTACTAGATTCCTTTAATAACAACATTTCATGCGCGGCACATCTGATGTCGCAAAGTCAACATGTTCGAGAGTAATTTCTGATCACGTAATCAGAAAACGAAGGATGTGTTTACCAAAAAAAACGCTGAATCCCCAGTGTCTTGAGTCAATGACATATGCACATGAAAAATATACTTGAGTATTATAATTTCTGAGAAAATGTTCAGGAGTTCTGTTCCATTTTGTCTGTTTCGTGCGGAATTTGACCCTTGAAATACCCGCTTCCTGCCTATTATTTGATCACGTTATAGCACGACTCCATGTTTGTTGATTATACATATGGGCCATGGAGCGTCAATTGAAATTAAATTGCTAGCAACCCATATGACCCATTTCTTTAGAAAAGTTTATACATGGAGAGCCTAACCACATTCATCCACAATACATATAAAGTACGAAGCAAAGATCCTATAATATTCAACACTCGTGTATGGTATCATTTTAGGAACAAATTAAGTTATTAACCGAATTAATTCCAGAAATACTGTGCGACTCATATGGTTAACGCTATATATCTGTTTGGCATTCAATCGGCTATCGTCAACAAATACGCAAACACTAAACCTTTTCATAAACATGTTGTTTGTTTTGTAATTGTTATGCACTTGGATTATTTTGTTTTGTATTGTTTGTATTCTATGCTTTGCGATATGTTCATATTTATTGTGTTATAAAAACTGAGACAAACACAATTGTATTTGTTTTGAATTATAGGCCCGTGATGTCGGTATGCTCATTCAGTGTGCATTTTAATCGATTTCTTCAAAACCAAAGTAATATAACGGAGTATGAATTCCACTATATAAACATACATAAACTGTTTGCATAAAAGCACACTCATCGTGGAAACGTGTACCAGAATAGAATATACATGTTTTGTATTTATTCGTTACTGATTGATTGCGATTAATTGAGTGTGATGGGTTTAATTTTGATTCATTGATTAGTCATATAAGTGTTCGACATACGTGGCTACGTATGCCAATCGCTGAATTCGTTACTATTTGTTTACGGGCCATGGTTTAATAGTATTTAATTTGAATTAAAGTATCTACCATTGGGAATTTGATGAACTTAAATAACATAGCAACAACCTAATTACCTGCCACGGATGTGACTGATGGGTTAAAATTACGATAATTATAAATTGATATGATAATGATTGATCATTAATTGTAAGTGATACACGCTAATAGTGTATTATTGTATACAATAACGACCTAAGGTCAACATTTAATAATGAATTATGAGCGCGGTTAACTTCAACTTTCATTTAATAATTAAGCATGTAAGCGGCCATACAATTAAAGATAATCTTCTATTTTAGTTGCATTATATTATATATCTAATATCTAATTAAAACAAAGTTGCATGATTACCCGTATGTCACACATACTAGGTTATCTTTTCTTTGAATATCAAACCTAACGAGGGGAGTCATTTATATAATCATAAGTTGATAATCAGAAATTAAATGTTGCTATATAGTGATCGGAAAAGATAATATCATGGAGTACAACATCCAACATTATCATTTGTACCAATAAACTATACACATCATTCACATTATTACCAGAATATTTACATTTAGTTCGAGTTAAGATGATACAAGACGTTTTCAAAATGAGTTGTTTTAATATACACGTATCCACTGATAATGCATCCGATTATAACTAGCAACACGTTACATTATAATGAATTATTACATTCCTAAAAACATGATAAAGAAAGTGATTAGCACTCGGCCGCGTGCATCGAGTGACTGTTTGACTGTGACTAATTTGTATCTTGGCCTAGTCTCACTATAGCGTAAATCTCTGTTTCCCATCTGATCAAAATGCGGCGAAACGGTCAGTATCTAGCAAATTATTTAAGTTCCATGACGTTTTGTTTCACGCGAAACGGAGCCGAATTAAAAGTATCCTACTAGAAGACACCATCCCGACCTTGGTCCGCATCATTTCGTTTCCTGCCAGAATTCTGCTAGTCCTTCCGGATGTCAAACGGATAGGAGACGGAAGGAGATACGCTATAGTGAGACTAGGCCATTACGAATACATAATAGCGTCCCATAAACCTCCATTTGCTGCGCGATTGCACATTTCAATATTGCTGCTGGCGTAAAAACAATAGACACCAAATATAAACAGCTCCAGAATAATATTGGCTTTAACTTAAATTTGCTTTACGTGCCGTAATGCTTCATTAAAATGTCTCGGTAGTGTCACTTCATATTTAAAGGCGTACCACATGAACGTTAAAGAGGTTGAACATGCCCCCCTATTTTGCAGCGTTTATACGAGTACATTTCCAGCAAATTATATCTCTTTTAACACAAAAAACTGGTACAAATTGGCATTCAAAAAATTACCGTATTTTTTGTATTACGAGTACACATTAACCAAAAGACCCCCTTTTAACGACTTCAAGTAAACAGATAAAATAAAACGTGTGACCCTTCACGAAAAGGTACACTTTTTCAAATTTCGCGAACATTTTAATGAAATGTGTACTCTTTTTTATATTTTCCGCGAACATAATATATTCATGAATTATAAACCCTATTCATAATTTTCGCGAAAATAAAATGTTCGTGAACACATGCTAAAAAGACCCATTTGCACTCGAAATTCTTAGCAATCAATGCGTAGTGACGCCGTCGGGTATCATGTAGACCTCGAATGGTGGCCAGGCTCAAACGTACCAAATAATGTGCACATGAATTCGTAGAATGGTGAAGTCGGCACCTTACTTACTATCCATTTTTGCTGGTCTTTTCGCAAAAGTAACCCATCCATAGACAGATGGAGGGGTCACTTATTTTTGAATAGACGACGGAAGTCTATTTTGTATTGTTGTAATTGTATTTTCTTGGATTTGTTTTTCTTATTCAACACAATATATTGAATACTTAATGTAGCTTTGTCCTAAAATCGGATATGTTTTTTTCTTTCTTTTTCTTATTTAACTTCGACATCATAATTATCGACGTCAGATGCTTTTTGTAGATCGACGCTCAATCGTTATATTAGTACTCAGTATTTTTCATAAAATGAAGAAATTAGTTAAAAAAGCGCTAAATCGATTTTCCATTCAAACTGAGTTAACGATATGATTACGTTAATAAGCTAAAAAATCAAAATAGTATGACACATTACACAATCAAAATCAAAATATGGAACGTTCCATTTGCATTTACATATAGGCATGCGTAAGAACTTGCTCAAAGAAACCTGCTTTTCTCCAAAATTGAAACAAACGGATTTATCGCCTTTTGGAATTAAGCTCTTTAAATATGTATTCAAATATACATCGATTATCTGAGTTGCGTATATCTTCTCTCGTTTATCCCGTGATCATTATTTTGTTATGTGTGTCAGGCCTTATATATTCACTCCATAACAAAAACCTGCTCGACATCTTTAAAATGGGGTAGGTAAAAGAAGCCGCCGCTGCGTGCCCATACGCTCCTTTAAATACACAATTGTTTCGCTGAAGCGCACTCGAATTATTCCCTTTCAATAGTACATTCGACCAAAATAGACCGCAAGCATAATTCATTCCTTAGAACTATGACCAGGTCAGCCGTAAAGTAGAATTGCAAATTCTTGCTAAACATATTTGTGCACATTTCAAAATATTATTGCCGTTTAAAATTTAAGGTCAGTATTAAATCGGGATTTGTCATGACGTAGTTATGACAAAAGCGAAAACGAAAACAAAGAAGATAACAATCGAAACAGATACATATCTCTTCCATAAATATCCTAATTGGTCTATACACAAATCCAAGTGGGATTAAGATACCTGTAAACATGGCAAATTGAATTAAATGATTCTAACAATATCTATAGCATACCCGAGAGATTTTTTGTGTGGAATGTTAAGTCTTTAAATGTCCCTATATATGGTAGGTTTTTAAATCATCTTACAGTTAAAGGGAAAGTTGAGTTTTGGTAGAGGGGGCGCTAGACTACTTAATTGGTTTGTGAGGTAATGAAAAACTGAGTGTAAAATTTGAAAGAGCATAATATTTAAACAATAAAATCATCTTTGTTTGATCAAAATCGGTTCAGAAACGCCTGAAATATCCATAAATATAACAATTTGTAATAAACCCGGGGCCCCGGGTTTATTAGAGAATTTTGAACCAGCTGTTAAAAATTCAAAAAAATGCTTCCTCTTTTCAAAAAAGTTACAAAATAGGTATTTAAATATTTGTTGGTTATTTCTCTATCTAATCACTATTTCAACAAAGCATCACATGCACAATATTTTATTCAAAATGGTTGAAACCGATGAGTGTTTAGAGAGCGCCCTCTTACGTTTTAACGGCTCTTTTTGAATGATAACATGATCTTTACTACGTCATTTGTAATTTTGTGTTCCTTTCTAGTTATAACTATTAGTTTGTAATGTAATGATGCAGGTTTTGGTTACTAAAATTCAGTTTCACTAAAACTGTACTCTCCTTACCAGAACTCAACTATCCCTTTAATATATTACCTACCGGGTTCCCGTAGGCAATGGGTTAAAGTACTTTGTAGGCTCTATAATAATCACGTGTTGATTCTTATCACGCGCGAAAATGGCCAACGTATATCGCAAAGGCACTTCTCTTAAAAAAGTAGACACACCGTATGTTTGATCGTATCTGATCATGAATGAAAGTAGATTATTTCAATATATACAACATTCGTTTCCAAAAAAAGGTTATGTCCACTTTTGTAAGTTTTGAGAAAAAGAGGGTTTTTTATTTCTCATAGTTAGCAATGTTGAGAGGATATACAATTTTATTACATGAAAGAGCATCATAATAGGATTGTAAAATAACTCTTTAAACAAATCCCAGCACCTTCTGTTTTTCTTTTATTAATTTTGTTTTCATTTTTTTTTGGACCTAACCTTTTCTGGAAAAAAACACTTTAGTCAGTGACCTAACCTCTTTAAATAAAAAACTTCAATTTTCTTTGTAAATGTTAACATTTTTCCAGTATGAATTTGAGTTTTCTGTTAGCTTTACCGGCTAGAGCTGCTCAAAATCTATAAATAAAGCTACAAAAATGAATTTTGATGGAAAATGAACCTAACCTCTTTTGGAAACGAGGTCTTCATAAAGAGTTCGTTTCCCAAAAAGGTTAGGTCCACGTAAGTTTTGAGAAAAAGAGTTTTTTTCTTTTTTCTCGTAGTTAGCAATGTTGAGAGGATATACAATTATATTACATGAAAGACCATAATAATAGGATTGTAAAATAACTCTTTTAAAAAATCCCAGCACCTTCTGTTTTTCTTTTATTAATTTTGCTTTCATTTTTTCATTTTTTCATTTTTTTTGGACCTAACCTTTTCTGGAAACAACACTGTGTTGGACCTAACCTCTTTTGAAAAAAAAAACGGAATTTTTCTTTGTAAATTTTAACAACTTTCCAGTATGAATTTGAGTTTTCTGTTAGCTTTACCGGATAGAGCTGCTCAAAATCTATAGATTAAGCTAAAAAAATGAATTTTGATGGAAAAAGGACTTTTGGAAACGAGCTCTTCAATATACAACATTATATCCAGGCATCTAGTGAGCAATGCTCTTTTCTAAGCTGCTCTGTTTTTTGTTTGTTACATATCTATTCGACGTCACGATCTTGTTACAATGTCTTAATTTAATTGAAGAAGAAGTTTTCTTAGAAGAAGTTTTCAGGCAGACGAAAAACTTAATATCTGATGTTAGCTATAACACAGCACGCTCTGAGAAAGATGCAAACCGATAATGTTTCTGGTACAAGAGGCTTCTGTACGAGAAACATTACCAACTTTATTGATTAACGTTGCCAATTTATGTATGCAATGAATATTAGAAGTATAACTATCACGATTCAAAGACGCTGGCGACAATTGGGAAAACCAGACAAAAGAAAGAAAGAAAACAACTCTTCAAAGCTTACAACAGGCTTAACTACACATGAAACGTGCCCATTCACATTTTTTGTTTCAATTATAATGATCAAACAGCTGCACGTTGCCAATTTTAGTTTGACGTTAAGAGATGATTAGCCGTGAGCTTGATACACGGGACTGCATAATACCACAACGAACAGGCTATTAGCAGAGTTTTATGTCTTCTAATGTCTTACACGACGTAATTAGCATTTCGTTTAATATTTCATTAAGAAAACGTGTTTGACGCAAAGGCCCTATATACAAGTATTTTACCCAAGCCTTCACCTTAATAGGACATGGATCCTTTTGTTTTTACTAACCGATAATTGAGGTGTATAATGGCTTTTCCGTGTAGCGTATAAAAGGTCAACCCTCAAAAATTACATTAGGGTAATAAAAAGGACGAAGACACGTTTCTGACATTGAGGAAGGTGACGTGAGAAACTATAGCTGCCTTTAGACCTGAGGGGTGTTTTGTTTACACGCAAATGCCGCGAAATTACCTTACAGTCATTGTACGCATATCCATCAATATCCTTAATGTGTATTTCGTGTTCCTCAAAGAGAAACGAGATGTTGAACCTTTTTGTTATATTAAAACTGTATTTGTTTTAATCTGTCAACTTGTATTGTCACTATAGAGAGTCAGACAAAAAAACAAAACAAAAACAAGTCATGCCATTCTCATAATGATGCATGGTGCTACTCATTAAGGTACATGTGTATTCACATAAGTATCGTTAACGTCACACCCCTGATTACTTTCGAGCAATCGGCGTGGAGCAGGTGACATGTATGGCGCGCCTTTTGTGCAAAGCAACTCTGTTCGATTTTTTTTTAATTAAAAACGCATATATCTTTCGAAAGATCAAACGATTTTTAAACAATACGAGTGTAGAAGTGGTATGTTAACATCTTAAGTAGATAAACTAATGTTAGCAAGGTTTCACAATTTGAATCTTGAGTGCTTGAATTGTTTAAAATCCGTGTTAAAATGCATCCAAACTGATGGATTATTTTACGTTATTATCTCTATGTATATTATACAGTGAGAGGACTACCACTAACATTCTGCTATGTGTTACCCTTCGCGATAATGTCAACACGCTGTTGGTAATATCACAATATTTCAACCCGTGCGTTAGATTATTAAAATGATGTATAGCACAATAGTCAAACCCTGAAATGGCGTCAAAGAGCACGATCTAACCCAAAATAACCCGTCTGATGCATTAAGCAAAAGAGTCTCCCCCTCAAATGACGTCATAAGGTAAGATATTAAGAGCTCAGTTCCAAAAGGCGCTAAATCCACTTTCCATTAACAAAATTGAGTTAACGATATATCTACATTTATAAGCTACGTAGCTATCTGGGAATCCACATTTTAGGACAATTACTCACTCAAAATCAAAATATAGAAAGTTCAATTTTCATATTCCCATAGGCACGTGTACAAAGTTGGGCAAAGAAACCCGTTTTCCTCGAAAGTTGAAAAAGTGGATATAGCGCCGTTTGGAAGAAAGCTTTATAACATAACCCTAAGGTTGAATTCAAATCTCTGTTGAGACTTCGGATATACGGTGTAACATAACTATGGACGTTGTATTGAATTAAGCGCTAGGGAATAATACACAAGGGGACATGTTTCGGCCAAAATGGTAGATACGTCATGCACAATATGTTACCTTATTTAAGTCTGATGGGAACGCTAAATTCGATTGCCAATGATCCTGGACAGAATGTGTCCTGAAGAAGACCTTTTCGAAAGGTCGATGGACGCTGGGCGTCGTTTGATTAGTGGTTTGCGCTCCGTATTTTGATCGGGCGAAGTGAGTTATAGCTGCATTCCTCGCCATCCAAAACCCCTAAAACCTTCACCCTTAAATAAACATGATGTAATGAATAGAACACTAGGGCGGTCATTGATGAGTGTTTTGCGCCCTGTATGTGACCTAACAGTATAGCAGGAATAGTAAAACAAAGTGAAGTATACCATTCTACGCCAACGCATGTAACCAACGCATATCATGATTTATTGTCAAAGTTTTCATAAGGAAATATCAGAAAATAATACAAATTTAGATCAAATACTAATAACCTATATTAATTTTGTTTCAGTAATGGGTCATTTGCCGATTTATTTTGGTTTAGATCTGGAAGAGAATTCGTACTTATATTTCTAGAACACAATTTCTAACAATATGAATGCATACTAATTATGTATTGAGGTTGGATAAATGGTTGGATTTTTTAGAACAAAAATAAATAAAAGAGAACGAAAACATTATTCTCAAATTAACATGTAATCCACGAACTCTTGCGAAAGCCGTGTCAACCCTGTAGACAATACATGTTTGCTTCGTGTTTTCTTCCCGTGATCCGACCACAACGTGGTCCAGGCAACATTCGCAATAACTTTCTGTGGTCATTGGTGGTGAGACAGTGGATTTGTGAGGGGGTATGGGCCAGGGTGGTTCATATCAGGGTGATTGTTGTCCATCAAAGCGCCTTAACGGCACCAATGATCCGACCACAGATAAAGTTGTATTTTAGGACTGAAATTGTCAGGTCCGTAGTCAGGGGGGAGGGGGGGGGGGGGGGGGGGGGGCGTTGGGTGCACACGCACCCCGCATTTTTCTTTTTCTTTTTAAAATAGTTGTATCCGGGTCTCGGCCATCTAATCAAGTGGTCGACGACTCTTGGCCTCGAAAACAAATGGCGAGGGACACATTCTCAATAACTTTCTTTGGTGAGACAGTGCAGCGGCTTATATGGGGGGGGGGGGGGGGCGGACTAGTTTGTGATGTGAGCAGTGAAGGTGCGGTATCTAAAAGTAATTAGAAATTGCTCTTCCCAGTCTCCCGGCGCGAGTAAATATTTATAACTCATTATATTTTAGCTCGATTGACCGTCCGCTCAAGCCTCTGCTTATTACGGCGACCTTATGCTTTCTTCGTTTATACACGTATTGGCCCAGTCTATTTCCTTTAACTCATGTATAAGCATCTTTCTTCTATTATGTATTTTGTGCATACTGTCATTGAAATGCGTACAATTTGTGTTTTATATTATTACCCATTTTTGTTGTAACTTGTTTATCGATTGCAGAAAATAAAATCTTTAAATGAAATGAAAATGAATGTAACAGGCGTATAAACGCATTTTGTTTTCTAGCATTCAAGCTGCCCCAACCAAGGAATGATATAATTATCGCCCCCTTCTACCGCCCCCTCCCCTCCCCCTCTCGATTGTAACCCACCCTATGTTGATCAACTCGGTGCTAGGCAACTGTGGTGGAGTGGTGATAAACATGGACGTAAGTTGGTGGATGTTAAACCTAAGTTAGAAAGTATTATTTTGGTACATTAATAATCAAAATTACTTTCGTTCATGAACATTTCAGGTTTGATTTTGCGTTACCAAAATAAATGTAGTCGCTTGTTTACCATTCTGCATTAGTGCGCAAGCACTGCGCTTCTTTTTGTGTTAGTCTTGCGTCCGTTTGTAATGCACAGTGGGCGTGGAGTGCTTGAAAATAATGCTCGTTGTAAAAAGTAACAAACAATAATGTGTGCATTTATTTCCCTTCAATATAGACCGAATGAAATGCAGCTGTCAATTAAACACATAATATTGTCTTGAAAATTGCAATCATTATCATAAGTTATGTTATTGATGTTAACACCGTTTATACAAATTAGTGCAAGGTTTCATGAATCTGCGCACTCACTTCGTGTGCATGACTGCGCTCGTGCGCATGCCCAGTAGCATTGCTGCCATATAATGGGGGCTTTGTCGGGAGGCAGCCAACGAGAATGCAATACACTATAAGAGCTCTGTGTTATTGATGTCAAACAAAACCTATTATTATCGGAAATTTCATCGGCAGTGTATCAATAGAGCAAAAATAAATATCACGAACATGGCCGCATTGATAATATGCACGTAACTTCCGATTCGTGAGATAAACAATGACACTAACACTACACTCATGATAGCTGTACAGCGCTGTGAAAGAAACGGAACAAAACCGTACGTATTTGATGGTATTCTGATGTGAAACAAATACTGTATACATTATAGCATCGTCAATGAAAATAGTACCCTGATCGTATTCTGTCTTATGAATATTTCATCGACAATTTGCTACAAAATGAATAAACGCTTTTTTCATTTGTGGACCATGGAGGCAATGTAAACATCTGACGTCATCGTCCACTTACACTCAACAAGTGTATTCTACAAACACACTCGTGCTTTAAAGGGCAATGAAACTATGGCTTTCGGTTACTATTATCGTTTAGAGGGTGAACAGACATTTGATTTGATACATAACTTGGCAATTTTGGCCTCCTGGATCCCATGCAATCCTTACGTGAACATACCCACATTTTACTAATTCTTACGGCGGCAAAAGATGATGGGAGCGGCCATGTTCTTGTAATTACCCGTCATGCTTTGCAAACTCTGACGTATGTGCTTAGGGCCGAACAAAAAGCTTTTCACTGATTTCAAAGCATCTACAAGTATTCAGACAATGGTTTGAATTGGTGCTATTGAAATGCATTAGTGCATATCATTGACCGTAGTCCGCACAAACCTAATAATGGTGGCCTCCAGTGTTCGCGTGAATAGTGGTATAGCCGATAGAGTTTTCACATATTTCTTCCAAAGCAGAAATCTGAGTCGGAGTAATGTTACATATAATAAACAGGCATTTTACGATGTATAAAGTAGGATAAACTCTATTCTTGAGTTGCATTGCCCTTTAAGTAAACCATTTTAGCAATTTTATATTTAACCCATGGCATTGAAGACCATTGTACGTTGTACGTATAGCATTCATTCAAAATAAACTATGGCCGGAGTATTTTCGGGACATATCCTGAATGTAAATGTACATGTATTGCAATGCCATTCTTTTTTGTCTCAATACAAGTGTATCATTCAAATAAACCTACTGACAAAGTATAGAGTTGAAGCATGATCTCGGCCAAATTGGATCTGCATACCATTTGTTATATAGTTGAATTATTCTTTTATTAAGTTTCCAAAACAAGCATGACATGTTATTTATATATTAGAAATTTTAAATAATGGTTCAAAAGCAATATCGAAATCATTGTAATCTTGGTTAAAATAGTTAACTTCCCTTATTCTACTTGCATGAATGAGAAAATGTAACCCCTTGCCTATACGGGAACCGAGTGGGCTATGTACAAAGTTTATGGGGATTTAAGAATCTTGAAGGCTGACGACTACATACAAAATGCTCCTTTCATTTAATGTGTACGGCAGTGAGACGTAATACTAAATCCAGTGGACAATGATATGGTATAAGATATATTATTTAGATAAGAATACAACAACAAAAAAACATGCCATCAAAATAATAAAACATATCATGAGTCAAATTATAATCGGATTATTCGAATGAGTTGATCATGATTTAATATTTATGTACATGTATATTCTTATCACGTGCGTACCTGAGAAGATGGTAAATTGTGATCTACTGCTAGCCTACAAAATCGAATTCGAGATGATTAAGTTATCAAATTGATTTATTAGAACAGATAAAGGTATATACTTGTAGGGAATTAGTAAATAAGTTGATGTAATTGACAAGATGAGGGTATTATATTCTTGTAACGTGCGCATTTAAATAGAGAGTCAAAATCGGATTATTCATTTGGTTGCTTCTGAAACAAAAATGAAATAAAACCGATTTAGATGGTACCTAGCAGGAAAGACAATACTAACCGATAAGTAGATAAATTGTTCAGGTATACAATCATGAACTTACCTGGGAGCTTGCCCATTGTTATTAATTTCACAAAACATTATTATGGTAAACCTGAATATCACTCAAACATTGAACATGTTGAAGGGGTCTAGTAACATTTTCAAATCCACACAAATTACTAAAAACTCGAGCGGACTTCTCAAATACCTCGCTGTACTCGTATTATACCGGTAGAAACATTGATCAGGTTTCGGTTTTCCTAATTTATCTTTCTCCTATTCTGTTCGTGTTCATGATTGAAATGGGAAACTTCCAACTGCGTCGTACAAACTAAGTGCAATGAGTTAGCAACATATTATTAATATCGCTTTGCGTTTTTGATTATTACTCGGTCATATGGTATTCATATACGATGAAATGTTCACACATAGCCAAGTGGGCATATCAGATGACATACAATGACGCAGGGTTGATACATCGTTTATTTAATACGCATTATATTAACATTCAATCCATAGAAGATGTGTGAACATGTACGAACATCGTCACTATAGCCTCTTTTGGGCGCACTTCATCAAACACTGCGCTAGCGTGTATTCTGGCCGCTGCATCGCGCTTACAAATTACATTTAAAGCATTGTACAGGTTGAAGTCATGTACTGGGTAAACACAGATGTGAGAAAATCTGGTTGGTTTTATCCCTATCCAAACTCCTCAAAATAGTACAGGGAGAACCACAGAAAAAAAACGGCATAACCTGATTTATAATGAAGTAAGAACATATTTGATAAATGCAGCCGACATAATCTTCGAAGAATATGGGTAAGCTTTAGCAATAATACTGTAGTCATAACAGCCACATTTCTACACTCAATTCATAAATTTAGACCTCCCTCAACATAACCGTGTATAGGGGGAGGGGTAATGAATATCACTTTATATTCAACGATTCGAAGGTCGTGATTTCGATTATTTCAGCTTCATATCACTTACGTATGACATTCAGCATGATATTAGATCCCCTATCTCCGCTCCCTGCCCATGACTAAAAATCATTAGACGCGGCGGGCGCAAAGAATAATCCCTTTCGATCAATCTGGAAAGGGATTTCGTTATTGGCGCCCCCATCCTGTGGCGTATCCAGTTTCAGTTTTGTTTTATGTCTGGAGCTGAAGCATTTTGCTTCAATAAAATCCTTCCCGCGTTCACCTGCCAAGCTTAACAAAAGCCATGACAGGGGGGAAAGGGAATGTCTAATATCACAAAGCTGCTCTTAAATTACGTTTTTTTAACTTTACGTTGCCTGACTGTATATATTAAAGACAAAATATTGCCGAATGTGACAAGGTTTTCCCCCAAAATGACAGGACGATTTTGCCTGAAAATAACATGATTTCCCCCCAAAGTGATATGCTTTACGCTAGCCCCAAAATGTTACTTTGCCGAATACGACACGGTTTTGCCCAAATATGACATGATATGGTCCGAAGATGTCATGATTGTGCTCAATAATGACAAGGTCTTGTCAGAAAATGTAATTGCTTTGCCTGGAAACGTTATCCCTATCTAGAATATGACACGGTTTGTCGGAATCGACATGGCTCTGTTCGAATGTTGACTAACTTTGCCCAAATATAAAAAATTATGCTCGAATATGATGAGACTTTGCCACAATCGTTACGAGGCTTTACCCAAAAGTTAGGTGCCCAAGACCCAGGCCTCACTATTATTAGAGCCATCACAACAGTATTCACCAATGACTGTGTAAAGTCACGTTCCCTTTCGCTAAAAGTGCTGTCTCTTCTCGTATTCTCCTTTGGGCTTCGATTACTCTCTTAACAGGCATTAAAGGGATCTAGTAACATTGTCCAAATCCTCTAAACGTACTTGGAACTTTAGTGGTTCTCTCATACATTGCCATATTAATATTAACATTAAAAGCACGGGACGGCTTTCGGTTTTTAAGATTTCCATTTCGTTCAAAATATGTGTTCAGATGTTGAACTGTCTACGGGATAATTTAAGCCGTGTGCAAAGTAAGTGCAATGCGTTGGTGAATATCACTTTGCATGTTTGCTCATATCTCGACCAAAAACACATCCAATTAACGTGAAATGTTCACACATTACTTTCTGGACATATCAGATCACACCAATACACATTGTATGAATCACTCATCACTGTTTGCACTTGTCAACACAGTTACTAGATCCCTTTAAGATGGAGATTGTCCCATGACATTCATGCAGCAAAACAGCGGTGAAACAACAATACAACTTTAAAAAACAATTGAATATATTACGGACACAAAAGGCCAGTCCTCATGCTTTTTTCTTTTTAATTATTCCCAAATGAACCACGCATCTTGACAATACTGTTATTGTTTCGTGTGGGTGGGAGGAGGGTGAGTGGGCATTCGTATTTTGATCGATGTGTTTAATACATAACAACACACTTTCTATCAATTAGCACAGGACAAGTCAGATGGTTATATAATCAGAATTGCTTTACAAGACCCAAAACCATGTTTTACTTCCTGATGTGTTTGCGATGTCTTTTGGTTGTCGCTTTATAAATGATAATGTTATTTTATGGCTATCTGCATGGTGCATGATTTAACTACCATGCCCTTTATTCGTTAAAACTATAATTATGTACATATTTTGGCACATCGTGAAAACTTAGACTTAAACTTAGACAACTTGACAACATGATGAAGTTCTTGACTTTAATATTAGGTATGATATGAAAGGCTTGGTACCACAAAGGCACTAAATGCACATTCCATAACAATTGAGTTAACGATATCAGTACATTGATAAGATACATAGCTAGCAATATATCTTTTTGGATAAATTACACAATCAAAATTTTAAAAAAGGGAACGTTCCATTTCATATTCCCGTATGTGTAAATTGGGCAAAGAAACTTTTTTCTTTCTCAAAAGTTGAAAACGTGGATTTAGCGCCTTTTTTTTTAGTTAACCTCTTCATATGTGTTCATTTCACTTTTCTTTTTTTTTTACCGTGTTTGCTAACCAGCTCGGGTTGAAAGGGACATACACTCTTAACGCAAATTGTATTGGAATCGCTCAAACTAAATTATTATCTAAATGTTTGATGTATATTTTAGGAAGGTCATGCAGTATGTGTACGAATGCACTGTCCTTGGGCCGAATATTATATAACACTTAGATGCGCTGAATATTTGCTTGAGTACATTAGTGAATTATGGAATAATCACTTGACCAGTTTGATTTATTTGTGAAAATAGTAAATGATAGAAATGCCCTAACGCTAATCATGAAGGGAATTTAGAAACTTGTAAACTATTCAGCAGTGTACTATCATTCGGAATGATACCACGGACATGTTTTTGTTTAATTTGTATTTATGTATTTGTGTTTGGGGGGGGGGGGGGGGGGTGGGTATACTTCATTATACAAAAATAATGTTATGACTCGAAACAAATTCACTGACATTAATGATTACAATCTCAATTAGTGTCAGATTATGCTAGTTCCCGGGGCCTTTTAACATAATTGTTTAAAAAGGGAATTATATTATCTTGCAAAATGTGTGCCACCATGTCCGTCCTTGAACAGTTAGAAAACAATTGAGATATCGTACATGTTCGATCTAAAAACACAATTATGAATTATGCAATGGTCATTTCATACATTGTCAACACTGTAAAGCACTAGTGAGAATATTCCTTGCAAAATTAAGTTTGTTCACCTCCAGCCAGACATAAACATAGTTCAAACTTTGTATCGAGGTATTGCTTACACGAATCGAGTAGCACCGGCCCCTCATTCCGGGATCTCAGGTTCGAGTCATGCTCGTGGCCATGTTTAGTTTTCCTGTGTTTTGTATGTATTTGATTGTATCTACTCAATTGCCCTTGTATTCATCCTTGCATAGTGTATCTAATTTCATATTTATGCTTTAGATTATTTAAATAGTGTGTAAGCTGCATTGAACATATTATTGGTATGGCCTGTTTTAAAGAAATAGGATTGATTTCAACGACTATAAACGTTGTACCATGTTTAATCGACAGATATAGATATAGTTATTATGAAGTTCAACATTTAATTAATACGTGAACACCATCCATTCTATCAGGTGTAATTATTATGTTCACTTGTTTATGCTAAGCCATTGAGTGAACAAATGACTTTTCTTAAGAAAACAAATTGTATACTGAGAATTGGAATTATTCATTTAATTTCGATTCTTATTTAGAAATGAAAAAAAAAAATTATACAAAAAACCTTCGGAAAACGCTGCTTCTTTGATGTTAATATTGATGATCATACTCGAGGCAAAATCTGCACTTATTGTTAATTAATGAATTTGAAAACAAAATCAGGCTGTCTTGCGTTTCCCTAGAATCTTTCAAATTAATATCGTACTATGCAATTAAGTTTTAAGGTTTTGTACCATTTGGATTAAGATCCTAATTAAACCCCAGGCCTTTTCTGTTCTGGTAGTGGTTTAGCGCAGAAACCAGAATGTAATAATAGCGTTAAATGGCGATTTCCTAAAGTATATCTTTAATAACTTTCCTGTAATGCATTACTTGCTTATTATCACACATTTTGAAATAACGCGCAGGAGATCGAGGGGTGATGTTTTTTGTAACTATTCAAACCAAATAATTAGGGTTCAAAGTGAATTAAAAATAAACGCATTTAATGATAACTTTACATGAAATCTAAACAAACAATAAACACCCACAAAAATGTTACGGTTAGGAAGTAAACCACGGGGTATTTCAATATAGGACATATCCATTTAAAATAAGTGTAAGCACATAACCTCCAGTCTTCAGTAATTGCTTTAATAGAAAGTCCGTGCCGTGTTTCAGTTCCAAATGCTGACTTCATTCCGTCTGTAGTGTGCCATGCCTGAGATAAATCGTCAATTCGTAAAAGCAATTGCGAATTTGGTCAACTTGTGGGTAATTGGCTCTAATTTTCAATGCTCTTTCACTAATGTTATAGTGTGTTTTTAAATGGACATGGGTATCTAGGTCTCCCTACATTTTGTTTTACATGAGCGTGTTATTGTTTATTGCAGAGCGCTCTGTTTGAACTAAGTGTCTCTGTAAATGGCTTCTCGTTACTAACTGAACACAATAATTGCTGGGTCCGTTTGTTTCATAGTGATTAACGTGGAGAGGTTAACTGTAACTTAGGCCTTTTTATTTATTTAGTTTAAGATCGTAATTGTGTGAGCGGCGGTGTCTAGTACATGCTTTTATTACATTTATGTTGGACTTCCATATTGTACTTGCAAATCAACTCGGGAATCAACTAAATACTGATTGTTTGTTATGTATAGACTTTATTCTAAAAAAATAAAAGGGCAAACAGGGCAAGCACACACTATAAAACGGAAAGGAAACGCCATATAACGTGTTCTACTAACTGTTGTTTATATTCAGCTTTTGTTTCATTATACTATTTTTAATTAATCAGATGAGAGTGGTATAGTTTGTATTAAAACGTAATGGTTTCAGACCTTCTATACATAAGCTCACAAGTACGTCATGCAGCTAGTTCTTATGTAGCTAAAATGTTTCCCGTTCTGTGTGATTACCTTTGGTTTGATTAATCAGAGTGGTAGGCTTATTTTACAGGGTTTCAGACCTTCTAAAAATATAAAAATAAATCAACATTATGGCGCTTCTTCTGCCTAATTTGTCATTAGTTGAGATTCTTTCTTCGTAGAACTTCAACATTTACCGGAATAGAAAACGATTTGCTAAATGGCGTCCATAAAAGTAATTTACGACGCTAAGATGTTCGATCATTGGTTCTTTATGGTAAATTGTTTGTTAGTATTGAAGTTTGAAAATGATGACAAATCATGTGACAGAAGTAATTTGCAAGTTGCATTTCCGGAGGGGTGCGCACTGCGATTCGCCTCCATTTGGTAGCATACTTAACCTATTGCTTGAACCCGGAAACTAACACTATGTGAATTGGAAAATCTATTAGTAAACACGTTAAATAATATCAATTCTAAATAGTATGATTGTTTTCTCCCCCGGCCCCAACACTAAAATATTCACAGCGACCCGCGTTTAATATTGTCCCACACTCCCACGTATATATAACTGTGTGTTGTAAATTGAATTAGGCCTTTTAGTAACATACTGCATGGGGTACTTTAAAGAATGCCGTTCTGCGATTTGCAGAATAAAAAACACATGGTGAACATTATAATGATTAGTATTTCGTACATTCCCATACGTGACAATCGTGCTATCTAGATTGCCTTTTCTTCGTTTATAAAGATACAAGTTAAAACTTGTCCTGTACTCAACGCTACATAGCTTCCGATGTATATACTTAACTATTAAATGGAGGTGCGGTTTATACAAGTTAATTTATTAATCAAACCCGCTGCATACGGAAAATTGTGCGTACACATATAACATAAGTCTATATAGAATGAGACGGATTGAATAGATTGCCATCATTCATGACGAATGTATTCCCAAGGACTTATGAACATGCGTGTCATTATATTTACAGCCACTGTCGATTTAATACAACCTTTTGTCACCCAATGTCATAATCAATGACAATGTTGTGCAAACAATGACGTTTAGCTAATGTTCTCTCGTACGTATAGGAGTTTGGTCAATGAGACTAAAGCCATATAGGCTTTCTTTTCAAAATATGTTCTAAGCAAAGACAGAAAAGGAAAACAGGACAAGACATCATATATCTGGGACAATTACGACAAAGCGAGATCCCAAATTCAAATTGTATTTCCAATTTCCCAGCCACGCCTTTTCGTGTGCTTTATTTCATCCACTGGGTGGGTTTAACTTACTAGCTCAAGAACTATGGAACGCCACCGGGGACATATATATGTATAAGGTCATCAAGGTCACGCGGAACTAATGCGACTTCATCAAATGCGAAGGATCTTTGATGCAAAAGAAGACACAGAAGTGCAAACCGGAAGATGTGGAAATGTCATGCACGTATACTGTCTAGTAGAACGCCAACAAAAACTGCTACAAATACTCCTTCATACCCCGGACTATACCTGAGTGGAACTCACTTGCCGTTAGAAGTAACAACAATACAAGCCAAGGAACAGTTCAAGCAAGCAATTCACCCCCCAAACGCATGAGCAAAACAATCAGTAACAAACTTCTCTGCCGCCGCCAACAAAATCTGCGCAATCACCCTGTCCGGTTGGCCCTACACTGGGGCGTTGGACAGAAACCAGAAGAAGAAGAACAGTTGGGTAGATACAAATAAGGCCAATCACGATCATTCACAAACACAAAGTGGATCAGCTTTTACCCCCCCCCCCCACCCCCCCCCCCCCCCCACCCCTACCACAGAAACCCTTGTCACGTTTTGATTGACACACATAAAGAGTGACTAGTACACTATGGGACGCCACTGGGACATTTAAAATGCGTACAAGGTCGAGCGCAACAATTAGTGTTAAATAGTTCCGTGTAAGGAACTACGTGCAATTACACATACCAACATGCGTGGGAAAATGTTCACATATTTAACCCATTTCCTTGATAATATGTATGATTCAAACGTAAACTGTGTGGATAAGGGCTAAAAACCGAAGAGACGGAGAGAGAGAGTACATTAGCGTCTTTTCGCTCTGCGACGCAAGTGCGGCTACGGGGGATTTAAATTAGCTTTGATCGTCCCCGGTACTCTGGCTACCGTCGCGATCTATTTGCAGTTTCGCAGTGAAGAATACGCGGAACGCCTCCTTGCTCGAGTGACATAGCGTGCTGATTGGCTGACCCCACTGACCTCTGGCTGACCCATTGAAGTAAGGGCTATACCGCCACCGATCTACACCGCTCCGTAGTCGATGTACAGACAACGCTATTTCGGCCAACTACCGTCGTAGGTGAAACGCGGAAATGTTCGGTCTGAGTGCGACCCCCCGCTAAGATTAGCGTTGTAGAACAACATGCGTCGCCCGTGCGAAAAGACGCTAATAACGAGAGAGAGGGGAGGAGGGAGAGTAAGGGCAGATAAAGAGTCACATGATAAGGATGTGCATCTGTTAAGATGACTATCGAGTTTATCAGGTGGGCTATGTACAAATTATATGGGAATTTCAGAATCTCGTAGGGAACGGGTTAAAGGATGACGGGCGTCTATAGGCAGCAAGAGAGGAAAGGCCAGGCCCTTTTTTATTTTATAGAAACAACTCAAAAAGCCCACGACTAGGCAGGAAAAGTGAACTTAATGCAATCAGTATACCAGGATTATCACAATTTGAATTATTGCTGTTGTGGCTGTTGATGTTGCAGATACCGTTGGTTTTGTTGTTGTTGTTGTTGATGTTGCTCTATTGTTAGACGAAGGTCGCATGTTACACCAGAATTCGTACTTTATATAATCAGTCACGAACCGGAAAATAACACAGCCCTGGTCACTTTGAATTTGTATGGTTTTGTATTAAGTTTCATGTCTGGATGCCCACTCCCTTATTCTTGCGTCACTGTCCTTGGCTTAGCATTTCGTGATGGCACTTTCCTGTTTTTGTTTGTTTGTATGTATGTTTATGTTTGTACTCATTTCCATTCGAATAGTTTTCGATATACATTTCAAGTCCGAAAGGCGAGTTTTGTATTATCATATAGCGAGCCTGCACTCGATTTCACAGATTAAAGTGCTGACATTTTATGTTACGTAACGTGAGAACCGATTTTACAGAACTTTGCTTAACGTTTCTAGAGTTACCATATTTGTCTTCAGTTTGTCCGAACAGTCTATTTTGAGTTTTAAAAAGGGCAATTTATGTTCTATCCGTCTTATTAATCCATTCACGAGTAGAGTTAGCAATACACATACAGATAATACAGAATATCACAAGGCTCGCATAGCCAATGTAAATGGCTTACAGGCCCGTAGCCATGGGAGTGGGGGTGCGTTGGGTGCGTACCTCCCCCCCCCCCCCCCCCCCCCCCCCTAGAAAAAAAATAAATAACATACAAATAATCAGTATGGTCCACATTTAATCGTCTCGGCCATCTAAACAATGGTCTTGTGCAACTGAAGGAGACCCCCCCCCCCCCCCCCCCCCCCCCCCCCCCCCCCCCGCTTATACAACTCAACTAGTGGTCGCTCGGTCTCAGCCTCGAACATATTCCCCGACATTGATTAATGTTATCGGTGGTGTAATAGGAGTCAATTTTTTTAGCTCGTCTTCTTTTTCTCTCCTCCTCCTTCTTCTTCTTCTTCTTCTTCTTCTTCTTCTTCTTCTTCTTCTTCTTCTTCTTCTTCTTCTTCTTCTTCTTCTTCTTCTTCTTCTTCTTCTTTCTTCTTCTTCTTCTTCTTCTTCTTCTTCTTCTTCTTCTTCTTCTTCTTCTTCTTCTTCTTCTTCTTCTTCTTCTTCTTCTTCTTCTTCTTCTTCTTCTTCTCTCTTCTTCTTCTTCTTCTTCTTCAACTTCTTCTTCTTCTTCTTCTTCTTCTTCTTCTCTCTTATTCTTATTATTGTTCTTCTTCTTCTTCTTTTTCTTCTTTTTCTTCATTTTCTCTCCTTTTCCGCTTCTTCTAGTTCCTTGTCTTTGTGCTCCTCCTACAACTTCTTCTTTTCTATAAGTAACAAAGAATATTCTTCTTCTTCGCCTTCTTCTCCCTTTCCTTAAGTGTATCACCTTATCATATTGGTTGCAATGCATTATCATTTCTATCGCCCTCCTTGTAATTATGTAAAAACAAAAAGGTGTCTTTGGGGACAAAACGTCGAATGAAGGAAAAGGAGATTCAATTTACTGATTCTCCAAACCAGACAACCGTTATGACCGCGTGGGTAATGTATACGATATGGTTCCTCATGAGAGATAAGTTCGTTGAATTTGTCGGTCACTAGAATAACACGTAATAGCATATTACCCATGGTGACGTGTTGAAGCTGCGTATAAACTACAGCGACAATTTAGATAACACTACGGTAAATGGTAATTGATACAATACAATTGGTAGACATATCTAGAATATAACATTCCACATTTCAATGCACACGTACCATTATACAGATGTAAACTGGTGATGGAGGGAACATCACGGAATGTTTCTCTCCGAGGGATTTGAAATGCTATTCCGGGAAGTTTATAAGTCACGAGACGTAGTTGTATTTGACAAAGTCAGATAACATAA
>JBAMJV010002918.1:0-98460 GCA_037951105.1 Echinarachnius parma | reverse complement strand
CATGTCAGCCCGAAAATCGCAAAATTTCGTGATGTGTGTACAAAAGATATGCAGAAATATCAGTTTTCGTAAAAAGAGGTATATCATTGGTTATTTGTTCTTGTTTACATTGTTATGTTTGTTTTGGGGTTCAAAATAGTTGCATTATAGTTAGAAATAAAATAAACAACAACAGCAATAGAAAACATAAGGAAGAACCTGGCTCTTCCAAATGTTTTTGTCGTATTATTATTTCAAATGCTCAAAAGAATATCCGTAGTGAAAACAAATGTTTATTTATGAAGAATATATGATTTATGGGAAAAAATATGAATTTCATGACCTTATTTGCATAAATTACCATAAATATGCAAATTAATTGATAAAACAAAATATATTATTGTATTCTATACACTTCACTTATCATGCGTGCAAATGTTCACGGCGGTCGGCAGCTCAGCGGCCGACATCTTGCGGGCGGGGAAGGGGGGGGGGGGCATAATCCCCCCCCCCCCCCCCGGCCGTAGAAAGACCTCAAATTGCCCGGCCTTTTTAGGGTTAAAGTTTTCTGTGTTTATTATGATTTCTTAAGTTTAAAAAATGCACATATATGTTGATTATCAAGCTTATTCTTGGTCTCGGATTGGAAAGACTGAAGGACCTGACGCAATGGAATGCCTTTTCAGCAAGGACAGGGTCGAACTGCGAATGACCCACTTCTCCTGGTACTGGCCAGTTGTTGTTCTAGTGGACATGGTGAAAGGGTGGTTTGTCCAGGCGAAGCTGGTTTCCTTCATCCCCTTCCTTCCAGACCTAATGCCGGATGATCGCAAACCGGTCTTGCGCGTCCGCCTGTTCGACACACTGCCGGGAAACTCGAGGGTAATTATGGTATTTCATATTGGAATAAGTTGATATAGTAGAATTGAAATAAAGATATTCATAGTATGCATGCTTTTAATCAATTTTATTTATAACTTAATCAAGATTTGGTAAATGACCTTCTTAACAAATGTTCAAGGCCTACATCTCTAATTGCAAACGTCATACTTGTATAAATAATAGCATAACTGTATTAAAGGTACAGCTTACAACTCTCGGAGAAACATTGAACGTTGTGGTAAGCTCCTCAAACAACATGAGTCATACAGTCAACTTACAATTTGCATATTCTTTTCACAGCAAGAGAAGAGCCCAGATGAAAAGATCAATTACAGACCAGTCTTCGAGGAAGAGATATTGGAAGTAAGCGCTACTGTGACTGAGGATCTGACTATTGACTGCACGTTGCATGAAAGTGATGCAAAACTAAAAAAGGTAGGTTATTTCTGTGCACATTACACAATTACCACCAACTCGAACATGCCAGGAGTGACATTGACTGATGTAGAGTTATGATGTACGAGTTTACCATTCGTACGAGAAAATTAATGCCTTAATCCTAAAAAGGCCGGGATATTTGTGGTCTTTCTACGCCCGGGGAGGCCCCCCCCCCCCCCCCTCCCCCCCACGCCGATCGCCGTGAAAATGTGTACGCATGATAAGTGAAGTGTATATAATACAATGATAATTTTAATTTTTGGAAAAATTCATTAATTTGCATATTTCTGGTCATTTATGCAAATAAGCTCATAACATTCATATTTTTACCCATAAATCATAAATTCTTCATAATTAAACTCTGGACTACATATATTTTTTTAGAACATTTGGAATCATAATACGACAACAAAATGTTTTCTATTGTTTTCATAATTTCTTATGTATTTATTTGTTTGTTTAACTTATGTATTCCATTGTTTTTGTTGTTTATTTTATTTCTAACTATAATTCAGTTATTTTGATTCCCAAAACAAACATATAAAATGTAAACAATACCAAATAACCAATGATATACCTCTTTTTACGAAAACTGATATTTTCACATGTTTTGTACACAAATCACGAATTGAGCGATTTTCGAGCTGACATGCAAATACAAAAGGTCACGTGACTTCGTAACGGTAGGACCGATTTTCAAAATGTTTGTTTTAAAATATGCGCAAGACCCAAAAGTAAAAAAGTTACCAAGCAGCGGTGCGTCATCTTACCGCGTTTTGGAGCAATAAACAAATCGCGGAGGGGGGGGGGGGGGGGGGGGGGGGGGAGGGGGTGGGTGCGTTATGCCCTCCGGCCTTAGGGTTAATCATATAACATTAAATGACACTTTATCCCCGTCTAGGACACGTAATAAAGACTGAAGAAGTTGTTTTTTGCATTATTTGGTACACTTTGATAAGCATGTTGAGAGTTAACTACATTCCTAGATCTCAGAAAAGCGTTTGACGTCATACCCCATGACTTGCTTTTGTTAAAAATGTCTTACTTTGGAATAACTGACGTTGAATTGAAATGGTTTGAATCTTACGTAATAGATAGAAAGCAGTGTGTGTTCTATAAAGGAGAAACGAGTGACTTTCTCCCCGTGAGAACGGGGGTCCCACAAGGATCAATACTAGGACCACTTCTCTTTTGTTTGTTTATGAATGATATGTCAAATTTAAAACTGAGTATTGATACAAAAATCTCACTTTATGCAGACGATACAGCTGTATTTCACTCAGGTTTCGATGTTAGGAAAGTGCAGACAAATCTTCAATCAGATATAAATAAACTTAGTAAATGGTTTTTAGACAATGGTATGATTGTAAACTCAGAAAAAACGAAGGTTATGTTGTTCTCATCTCGGCAGAAAAAAAATAATTGTAACTTCCAGATATTTATGAATGGTCAATTACTTGAAAATGTAACCAAACTCAAACACCTCGGTGTAACTTTTGAGCAAAGTTTGAATTGGTCATGCCACGTGGATGATGTTGTTAGGAAAATTGTACGATCAATTGCTTGTATACGAAGAATTATGTCCTGTTTAACAATCGACAATTTGAAACAGTTGTATTTTACACTTATACTTCCGTACATAGATTATTGTTGTACCGTGTGGGGTTCTCTAACAAAAAGAGACATGTTGAGGATACAAAGATGCCAAAACAAATACGCTCGAATGATTTTGAAAGCTGACTATAATACTCCATCATTGGGACTCCTTCACTCACTGAAGTGGCAGCCCGTTGAACAAAGAATACATTTTCATTATTATGTTATGGTGTATAAGTTATTGCACAACCTTGCCCCACAATACCTTTGTAATTTAGTATATAGGCGTAATGCAGCATATTGTACTCGTTATACCATTTCTAGCCAATTATACTTGCCAAAACCTAGAACTGAATATAGAAAACGCTTCTTCTCGTATGTTGCAAGTAAACTTTATAACGCACTACCTATGTATGTCCAAATATCTCCCACATTAAGCATATTTTAAAAACGCCTTCGGCAACACCAGTCCATTATATGATATCGCAATAACTATCGCAATTTGATTTTTTATACACTTAAGTTGAAATTTGTATTCTGTCATACCCCCGATGTAACTTTGTTTTAATTGCCAAGTTTTTAAAATGATTTTTTATTATATTTATGTATTTATGTTTTGTATGTATGTATATCTTTATGCTGTGTTTTTCAATGTAAACGTTGTAATTTCTATCTGATACAGGGCCCTCTTGTAAAGCAGGCCTTTGTGGCACTGAATGGGGCTACCCTGTGTTTTTAAAGAAGACTGAATAAATAAATTAAATAAATAAATAAACTAATTGAACTGGTATTCAATGTATTTAACAGGTCAGAATACCATACAAGGCCCTGCGAAGTCTAGTTCGGAAGACCGGGACCTTCCCGCTGGATCTGACCCATTGTGCGGATGACAGTCTCATCACGCTGAGATTGAAACAAGACATGGAGACAGAGATCGACTTCAAGACTGGATATGAAAGTATGTAGTGTCATATAAAGCGCCTGAAGCACACTGTTAAAACGCTGTGTAAAAAATGGTGTGTAACAATGGTAGTTGAATCTTTTTATACAACGTTAGGTGTAACATGAATAGTAGAAAGAAGGGTTGTGTAAAGCGGCCATTGTTCAAGCGTTGTTGACAAGTGTTAAATCACGCGATAGTTTTGACCGTGAAATCACCGCTACAAAACCCCTTTTGTCCCCCAGCAGACCAAGCGAACCGAGTTAGCGCAGTCAGTAGCGTGTTAGACTTATAACCCAAAGATCCCCAGTTCTATTTCGACCTTGCTGATTTGTAGTACAATCCTCTTTGTATTTGCTTTTTCAACAACAGTTGTTGACAAAATCAAAACAACAGTTGTGTAAACTTTAAACAACTGGGGTTGTTGAATGTCTTCAAGTTAGATGGTTCATATGTTAAACAGCGTTTTTTGTTAATGTTGTACAAGTTGTTGAGTTGGGTTACACATCGTTTTAACAGTATATAGCGTTCACACACTAACCAATTGTTTTCAATTTAAATTGTATTTTATTTCCACTCATAGCACGATCATGTTATAGTAGATTTTAGCAGTATTAAATTGAAACCAGTTAAGACAGTGTCCAACTCCAAGAAAATTGCTCGAAACTTCCACATTTCTCTTTACCGTGTTGCTTGGCTTATGGTAAAATAAGAATATAATAGGGTGAGATCTTTTGAAATGCCCCTTTAGTATGAAGATATCCATCATTAATAATCATTCAGCTCAAGAGCATCAATAAACGGTCTTAAACCTCATACACGTTATACAGTAATTCGAAGTAAAGGCCATGAGCTGACGCAAATTTTAGTTTTTCTAACCAGTTCTTTTTCAGGGAAACTTCTAAACATCATACGGACAAATCTTACAATAATGTTGGTATAGAATTGAAGTCTCAACTGTAATTTGGGGCAATATCTAACATTTACAGGTGCCCCTTTGAGGGGAGGCATGAAGATTATCACTACTGTCCTACCGCGGGATCCCACTTAAAACGGTTTTGCGCGCAGTTTTAAATTGCGCGCACTCAAAATTCGTTCCAAGCGGGAGACCGCGGCGTGGCGTTCACATAGTTCAGCTATAGTAAACAAATATACCATGCACTGAGAGCCTCTAGTTGAAATTATGGATTCCGAGGTGACAGGAAAAGCACTATGTTCTGAGGGTCGTAGATCCGAAGAACATAGTGCTTTTTCTGTCACCGAGGAATCCATAATTTCACTAGTGGCTCGAAATAGTGCATGATATATTTGTTTTATATCCTTCGCATAATCATAATCATCGCCAAAATAAATGATTTCAATTAAATTAAAGAAAAATATAAAGTAAAAACAAAACATTGATCATGGAACCATCACTGGACTGACTATGTTCTGTTTGTGACACTGACCCCCTTTGCGCAATGGTCCTAGCGCAGAGCGCGTATTGCGCTATCTTTCCATTCATGGTTACGCGCCTTAACTAATGCGCACCCAAATGCAAAACGCGCGCATCAAAGTGAATAATTAACCTGCTTTACATACTACACACGTGTAATTGTATGGAGAAAATTGTTATTCGTACATACACATACAGCTAGTGCAGTGCACACCGCGGCCGAAAAGGACAATGATGTACAATGTGCACCATTGTCGTAATTTTTTTATTCGAATACCGCTACGTTATACATGAAATGCATCTCTAGAATATTCTTTGGAACTTATTGATATTCACGGGTGAAAATATGCTGTATTTCTTTTTAAATAACTCTTTGAGAAATCTCGTCGAGCATCTTTCGCAAGCTCAAACAAGACCTCTGCTCGCAGGGAAGTTCTATAACACGCATCTCTATAGGCTCAATATGATCACCCGGCATCTATGACGTCATTCATGGAATAGCATTTACTATTCCATGAATGACGTCACGCATAGCACATTTTTCTCCATGGGCATTACTATGTTTGGTCACATGACGCTATGTAGACCAATCACTGAACAGGATTGCATTCATGTAGGATATAATGCGCGCTATGACATGCATGTTTTGTTCTCGCGCACGATGACGGTCGTACGTATTGAAACCACGATGTAAATTTCAGGATCAGCTTTCGTCTTCCGGTGTTATTGCCCTTGATGTGATTCATCTCATTGTGAATTGTTACTTTAAAAAAAAGTTATTTTCACACAATCAACTTACTTGTTTAAGCTTGACGTTTCGAACATCATCGTTGTTCTTTATCAGAAATGAGTCTGACCGCTAGGTGGTACCAGTGTCTGACTGCGCCATATAGCGTTCAGACTAATTTCTGGTGAATAACAACGATGATGTTCGAAACGTCAAGCTAAAACAAGTAAGTTGATTGTGTGAAAATAACTTTTTTGAAGGTGTTTATTACCATATGAATTTCATTTAGCTGCTAGGTTTGTCAAGGAATGTAATCTTAATCAATATGATAGATAGTCTACTTAGCTTATGTCGAGTGTGTATAATAAGATAATATATTTCCGTTGTCATGCTTGTATGTTTCAACAGTTATGATAATGATAATATAGGTTTTTCCGGTTAAAATTCGTCAAAACAGCAGCCAAACTGACGATTCGATCATTCAAATTAGCACGAAATTGACTGACGATTGGGATTCAGGCCAACATAAAATTAAAAGGGAGCATTCAATTTAGAGTGGGAAATTAAGGAGTGGACATTGGCGTGTTCAAACTCGTCAATTCGCGATTGTTAAACTTGTGCATTGTAATTCGTCAAGGTGTACACTAACCATGTAATGAGAAAAAAGAACAGAGGCGGGATGCATGTTTTAATTAAATTAATGAAGCAAATCAAAGAAGTATCGACAAGATAAATAATGATAAAATTTATAAAGAAATCATACGATGATAGATATATAAACATTTATTTGAATAAAAAATGTTGAAATGAATGAGATCATTGTATTCCTTAAACCACCGTGATTCCCATGCACAGTGTGTACTTATCATGCTTATGGGGAATATATACTTGAATTAGCTCAGTCTTACGTGAAACGTCATTATGGATATATACACATTGAGAATAAAAGCAAACACAGGTTTTAAATAGCATATAGAAACCCTATTTGAAGGCTAAATATGCGAAATCGGGTGCCTATAAACGAATTTGAATGTTGATTGAGGTATACATATACATTACCTGCGCCAGATTGAATGACGATTGTGCAGTGTTAATTTGAATAAACACGAATACAAAATAAGATGCCTGATAACGTATTTGAATGCTCTTCAAAAATGAATATAGCGAACAGGACCTGAAGAAAAATCACTCTTGATTTTAATAATCGAATCGTCAATTTGGTTGCTGTTTTGACGAATTAAGTATTAAGTTTTTGAGAAATAAATATTTGCAGAACTTCTCTTTGTCGAAACTCATGTCTTATATTCAATTGTATTTATTATACGCGTGTACAGCACCCCGCTCAACTGACGCGACAGATGCTATTGTTCCAACGATGTCTTCTCTGAGTATGTCTTCGCCCAGTCCTTCATCGGATGCTCTTGCCCAGCTGGACCCACCTTTTCGCCCGACCTGTGATCAGCGGTAAGTATTCGAATAATTAAATAAACAATTTTTGAAAATTCAAAATTGTAGGCCTAGGAAAATGGTCCCTTTGAATAAAAACAAAATAATGTTAATCTCTATTTGTTCATGTATGGCTGATATAACCCCTTTGAAGGACATTAACCATGTTAACATCTTAATGGGTGACTATATTACAAATGCATGTTGTCTTTTGTTGATCTGTAACAATGTATACATCACATATCTTTTGACTTTTTTATGTCATATTTTGTATATTATTTTTTCTATTACTTTTATTCTACCTGCTAAGCTCCACCCCTAAAAAAAACCCATCTAGAAGCGTATGACTTTTCTGACATCATATGCCAGTCAATTCATCAGTCAGCTAAATGAACAAAAGACATTGGTGTGTCCCTTCCCTCAACTGACCACCTGTTCACAATAGCATTGCATGTTCTTATACAATGCACACTCACCATGAAAAGAAGGGTTTCAGGGATGCAGGTTTTGGTTACTAAAGTTCAGCCCTATGAAAGCTGAACTACCCCTTTAAAATGGGTCAATTGTCAATATCTAAATATTCAGTTCTAAAAACAATAACCTCACTTATGTCATATTTCAAAACAATTTGATGTGGTTGCTCATTTTCCTACAGATCATCCGGGTTGGTGACCGAGGATGAGCTTGATGATCTGTCGAAGAATTTCCCTCACAACAAAGTCCACGAGTTCTCCCGCTATCTTGATGGTAAGGGTTTCAACGAAGCCGAAGCCATATTAGCTTCGTGCAATAACGACTTCACAATAGCCATACGGAGAGTCCTTGCGGACTGGCAGACACGTACCGGCGGCCATCGAGATGACCTTGATGTTGCCCTTGAGAAGGCCGGTGCAGGTGGACTTAGGTCATAAGAGAAGGTAGAGTGAGGGCGCTGTTCAAAGTTTTGACTGCAATATGTTATGTGGATATTAACTATGTATGTCTTCCAAACTATTGTGAATAACTATGTTGTTCCGTCGGAATGTACTGCATTAAAAAAGTGATGTCTCCCTTAACTGATTTCGGTATGATTTTCTATTTTCTCAAGACATTCAGAGGTATTATTGCCATTGGTGTTATTAATACCAACGCGGAAAACGGAAATAATAATATTGTACCTTTTGGTTAAATGATATTGTACCATACAATTTTGTCAATAACGAATGCTAGGCTAGAAATAGCGTAAAAGTTAGACTTTCCATTTTGATAATATTTCGTAGGTCTCTTTGAGTAATATGCGACATGTTTATTAATTAAATCTTGCTGGAGGTTATTAAATTACTCTTGGTAATCGTTGTCACTGTGCGGGTGAAAATGTGTTTGATGAGGGAATTAATACGTCGATCAGTTGATACATTTTATCATAAAAGCAAAATATCCTGTAAAGATTTCATGACAAACGGATGGAGTTTGGCCGAGACATGAGCGAACTTAAAATATCTTGGTTCTAATGTTCGTTTTATACGAATTCATATAAATTTATTTTCCCATACCCTGATGATTTCTCACAAAACTGATGCAATACTCCTGGCAATTCTATGCCATTAAAAATACAAACATGTATGCCAACTGAAATATCACGTTCAAATCAAACTGTACTGCAATATAAATGCCGATAACTGAAGTTTGGTACAAAATTATTCAAATGTTGAATGTGTTGATTATATCACTTTATTGTAAATGCAACAAAGGAGCAAAGGTAGGAACAAAACATGCATACAAACGTATCGCGTGAAATGACATGAAATACTGAAAAATAGTCCATGACATGACGCATGACTGTCAATGCAGGACAATACATTAAACAATACAGTACATGACGTTAGGTTTTAACAAGTAAGTAAGAATCAATACGATGGTAAAAACTCACATTCAACGTGATAATAAAACAACAATCATCAATTACACAATGATTTATTCAAGTAGTTACGTGCCAAATATTAAAATAACACTCTACTCTGAATAAAGATACATGTATTACGTGTATTACAACAGTTGTAATATGCCTCAAAATAGAGCCGTACGTATCAACATATCAAATCAGGGACCGCGGAACCGGGGGGGGGGGGGGGGGGGCTGCAGCCCCCCACCTTTTTGGCTAAAAACAAAGAAATACATAAGCATAAAATAAAGACATACATTACAGTTCAAATGTGATCAGCCCCCCCCCCCCCCCCAACTTTTAAAACCATTCCGCGGTCCCTGCAAATAACTAACTTCTTAGTATTATTCACATTATTTCATTGTATAGACCTAATTAAATGTTTTACTTATATGAAAGTCATTATCAGATCTAATTTACATATTTCTATATTCATATTAATTGTGTAGTTTGTGTTGTCAATATTAGCCTCTTAGTTTTGTAAGATTGCTTGGCGATCGAACCAGTATACTTAAGAAATATTAGAGCATGTTCATACTGTACATAAAACACACAGTCTTGCCATTAAATTGCCATGAACACATTGAATAACAACGAAGTTATTCCAAAACATGTCTTTCATCTTGCCTTATACTATATTATGTTAAAGTTAAACATGGACTCAACATTTTATTTGCCTTTTTATCATTGATTTTAATTGTACTGCATGCAATATGTTTGATATTCAATATTTCATATTCTGATGTTTTTTTTGTATATATGCGTAAGCTTTGTAAACAGAATGATGAATGGAATATTAATGCGTGATTCAAAATTATTGTAACATCTAATTGTAAAGGAACGTAAGAAGTTATGGGTAGATCTGATCATTCTTTTGACCGTTTGTACATATCAGTATAAATGGATGTAATCCGTCAGATAGAGGGATTGAAATACATAGTTTGTTTCCGTCTGATATATTTTATGTTACTGATTGTATGGTTGATAGATGGATTATTATGACATGAAGTTTCGTAAGATCTGCATAATGTATTCTTATATGTCTGAAACATAATGCATTAACATTTCAAGCAAGTGGGATTTAATAAGTTTGTGGAAATCAGCAAGTGAAATAATTTTATTTATGTTCTGATTTTTTGAATAAAGTCACTTGCAAGCCTTAGGGTTAGCATCCACTAAAAACTGTAGTTTGTACAATAACAATGCGAGATTATGAAATGTGCCTATATCAGTTGTCTATTGAAAACTTGAAAAGAGCAGTTACGGAATTAATCCGACATTATGGAGGAATTGAAATACAATGTTTGTTTTCGTCTGATATATACTTCAAAATAACTGATTGCAGTGTTGACGGATTTGTTTTTATGACTAGAGATCGAGGTTGATGAAGATACATATTTCATTTGTATATTTCTAAATTAATGTGCATCATCATTTCAAACAACCATGTGTGTGTGAAGTTTGACAAGCACTGATGTGTTTCAACTTACTCTCTTTCATACAATAATAACAAATACAATCAGATATCCATGCTATTATCAAGGTATACCTCTACACTGTCGCATTGAATAGAACAGTGAGAAAGACAGAGAATATGAGCATAATCCAGGAGACAATGCGTAATACATACGTTCCGAAATTATAGAAAACATTCTTATAAATACGCATTTACTTTGGAAAGCATTTCGTCAATGTTTACTGCCTGTTTGGTGCGAGTTAATATCAGTCTGCTCAATAAAGTCATGTCTAACGAAGTGGACATACATCTTCATTATTAGAAAAAAAAATGTTCTCATGTAAAGTTAGCAAATATATTATATCATATTTTTGAAGTAAGTTCCATTATGTTATTTCACAGTGTGTTACATGATTATATCATTTGTAATTATAAGTGTGTTTACAGGATGTAACTGTTTTGTTTGTTGCCGTTTTTAACAGTCGTGTACAGTCTCTTCCATAGGCTGCATTTATTTTTACATTCTTATACAGTATTTTACTGTGTTCATTGTGTAATATGTCACAGTATACATGGTATATTATGTTACTATGCATTTCTCTCAAAAATGTTATTTCGCTTGTCTGGATTATTAAATACCAAATTTATTCGTCTGAAGTTTTTAAGCAAATGTGAGTTCTATCATTTCAGATTGAATTTTCCAATAAATATAACGCTGTCACAGTAATGGCGGCAGTTTTCTCTATGGTCTTACTTCGGTGCTTCTAAAATGGTGAAGGCCTCCATCGATATAACCTGATGAAGTGGTCATTATGACAGTCTCTTGCGTTTGTGTAATTGTACTAATCAGAAATTCACGTTTTGTTTAGTAATTATATTTTATTTTGGAAATAGTTAAGCAAACCAAATCGATAGTGGTGATATAGTTAAAATGTTGAACGGATATAAACAGAAGAATATCCAAACCATAAATATGTAATATCAAGGGTATGTACACACATACACATACACGCACGCTCACGCGACCACATACACACAAATTTTGTTTCTTCTTCAAACCAATAACATATAACGTACATACATAATAATATTATAGAATACAACAGGTTATGAATAACATATCAGTGCAGTACCTCTTTATTTAGACAAATACTTCTTTGGTTTAATAATCATATACATGTAGATAAAAGCCCACCACCTATAAGATAATGAGATGGAAAGACAAACAAAAAACTAATGAATTTGAATAGTGTTTCTTTACGAGTCAATTATGCATTAAACAAACTATAATGCACAACTTGCATGACTTATGTGTATCAACATTGTTTAGATGCGATTCAATTATATAGCATTTGACTATAGCTTTATTTGAAAAGCAACGAATCAAACAGTTAGGTATGACAACTAACATATCCATTGATACAATATTGTAAACGTGGTTATATCTCGCACTAAAACGATTCGGAATGACAGCATAAATATAACATTTAAGGGATCCATTAACGTTGTAATATTCAACCAAAATCACCAAGAGTTTTCATACTTTACTTGTACTGTGTTGTTTGGCTTATGGTAACATAAATATCGAATAGGTTTTGAATGTTCGAATGTCGTCTAAATTATAGAGATATTTATGATTGAATTGCAATATGCTCTGGAATGCTTTTATATTGTAGTCAATATATATATTAGGATACTTAAGTCGTTCATAACTTCCAAATGTGTAAAATAGGCCCTATGAATATGCTATTGCTCTGTCAATACTTTATTGAATTGATTCACATAATCATTTGGACATTGTATATATTGTAAACAATGAAAGTTGTTGGTTGCTTGTTTGCTTTGTTACTAAAATGTGTTTATATATGTCAATAGCATTAATTAGGATATACTTCCATCGTTCATAACTTCAAAATGTGTAAAATAGGCCCTATTAATATGCCATTGACTCATTTGGGCCCACATTTTTCAAAGCTTTATTGAATTGATTCACATATAATTATTTTAACATTGTACATATCATCTTTTGTAAAACTTGCTATGCATGATTGAATAAATTTGTTGTTTGTTGGTTTGCTTTGCCGTGTGTATATATATGAACCAGCATAGATACCATAGTAAACATGACAGTCATATATATAAGGAACCACTATTATTCCATTATCCACCCTGTTGAAGCCATTTATGTATTGTGTCAGTATTATTAATATTGCTGTCATCTTATTTTTATATGTTGTATATATTTGGTACTTCATATTATTGTATGTTATTTTATGCCGTTAAAATTTGCTATTGAATGTGAAATAACTAACTGAAACTCAAAAGATTACATTTTGCTGTAAAAAAATGAACAGACAGTTGTATGAATAGTAAAATATTTCACCAATATATTCAAACAAACGTACATAATTTGTTCACAATGTCATAACAATAAATTTACCTACCAAAAAAAGGATCTTAAAGTAGATTGCTCGTTCAAAACTTCATAGAGAATAGAGGATCGTCTATGTTTGAAAGACTGTTACTGAAATTATAATTGTGTTAATAAAGAGACTAATACAATGAAGAAAGCAGCTCATGAATCATTTCTGGTTAGAATGACTTTTACATGTTTTTGAAATCAGATAGAAGAAGAAAGTAACATGTTTACCACCGTGATGGAATACATCAAGAACTAATGACAAAGTAGATTATGAACCATTTCCTGCTAAAAATCTTCACACAAGTTTTATTATGGTCTAGAACAAAGAAGTATTAAATAGAGATAATTAATACAATTGTAAGAATATATCCATTCAGCCTTCAGCTAATAAATATTTACAACATAATGTTCAGCCATGTACAGATGAGGTAACAATAAGAACACTTCAAACCATTGCATACACTCTTATCAGCGCCTTGAAATAAGCATTCGTGCCCTGGATGTGCCCATACAAAAAGAGCCTAACGGTATTGAGACTAAATCTCACATGCTCAAAAGGGCAACGGTATACAGTTGTTAACTGGTGGTGGAGGGAAAAGCACGGAATGATCCACTCCGAGGGATCTTAAATGCTATTGAGGGAAGAGTAAATAGGCCCCGAGACGTAGTCGAGGGACTTATTTTCATCACAAAATAGCATTTTAAATCCAGAGGGGAACATTTCATGATTTTCCCTACAGCAAGGTTAACAACTGTTTTATCATCTGAATTGGCCGGTTAACAGTGCCATGTAACAGTTAAAAATGTTACATGACAGCTGATGCACTGTATTTTACTAAGTCAGGTGATAAAATATGACATGAGCCCTAGCTCCTACAATCCCACCCTCTCCTTACTATAACCAGGGAATAGCCCATATGAGCACTGTCTTTGTAGAACTACAAGCCAAAGAATAATAACAGCCGTCCTTTTCAGGACTAGCTACCACAGTCCCTTTTTAGGACTATCCAAGAAAGAATATGATCAGTCCTTCTCAGGACTCCAATCCCCCTTCTATTATACATGGTGCCACCGCAAGCCGATTGGAACAAATATTTTCTGCTTGTAATCCGCCACTTGTCAGGCCAAACAAAACTTACAAAGTCTCGATCTGACATGTTCGACAGGTTTTACAGTGTTGAAGAGATGCTATAAAATCCTTGCTATAAGTACATGTACATACAGCCAGCCTCAAGTTACTCAATCATGTTGTACTACATATAAATATATACATGTATATGTCACAATTCTACAGGTGTACACAAAGAATAAGCCTCAAATTCAACTGTTAATAAAAAAAATACAATAAATAGCAATATCATTCAACTTTCAAAGAGATTATGTACATTTCTTCACACGGCAACAGCACAAAGACAGTGGATGCTTTATGATTTTATCACACTCACACACTTTGAATATCTATAGCTGCCCAATTCTTGTTCCAGAGGCACAAGACGAAATAATTATTTTAAAAATACAATGTTATACACTAGTGAATCAAGACAATATATTCCCTTCTTAATTATACTGCTTTACACGCCCACTTTGATAATATACATGTAGCTGTACAATTCTAATTTCACAGGCACAAGACAAGTTATAAATACAAAAATACAATGTCTGTTATACACAAGTTAATAAAGGCAATATGTGACCTTATACCATAAAACAACCATTATGTCACCGATAGTTTCTCTGTTATTAGCTGAAATAGTCAAATTTTGTTAAAAGTATGAGATTCAGGATTTTTGTATTTCTTGTATGAAGGAATTTTAATCTACCTTCTATGAAAATTTGATCGTCAGAAATCATGTTTAAGTATGTTTTTTTTATTCAAATACAAATTATCTGATTACAGCGCTTGAATTGACGCCGATCTTTGAAGTGGCTTCAGCCATTTTCGGAATCTTTGGCGCTCATTGTCAGAGGGTTTGCCATGTCTGAATATGACAAATTATATACCATTTTAAAGATAATGAATTTTACTGTGATGTCATGTGAAAATCAGCATAATCATTTCCCCAGACTTATTGGTTGTTTTGTGGTGTAAGTTCACATATAGGCCTTCTGAATTATACTGCCTTACACTCACATTTTGACTACCTATATACATGTATACACATGGAGGTGCCCACGTCTGGTTTCACAGGCACTTTCATGCACATAAATTATTTATGTTATGATTTGGTCTTTTTAATCCATAGGCCTAATGGACAATTTTCTTTCCCCAACCAGAAATCACTGGCTTTCTAATTAGGTGTCACATAGGAATTCCCCATTACTGTTCACTCTCTAAGATAATACATATCTCACACACAAAGCTACGAAAGACATCATGGTGAAATGTTGATGTCAATAAATACATAAATACAATAAATTATGCAAAATACTGCTGGAAACTGCTTATCTACTATAACAAAGCCTCTGTAATAAAATGAGATCCTTGCAGAATCTTCTTCAGAGGAAAAAATGACTGAAGAAGATTCTGCTAGGATAAAACAATTTAGGCCCTATACTCTCAAATACAATTTATGCAAAACTTCATATGTACATGTATGTATAAAGTAAGGACACTATTGGAATGAATGTAGACAGTAAGAATGAACTCCTCGAGTGCCAATCTCGCATCTTTGCGAGTTACAATAGACACAAATGCCATAGAGCATTAACAAATCCCTGGCACTCGATCAGTGTTCAAAATAAAGGTTAAGGAGTTCAGGTCGATATAATTATTTCAACTTATTCTCATGAAATACCTTTAAAGTTGTGACAAATATTTAAAATCAAAAGTAAATACTATCAGGGTAATCTTGTAATATATATATTTTTTTATACTGGCCCCGACATTGTGAATTCTTTCATTGATATTTGTGATTTTAGTGGACATGGTCTCCCTCACATTAATTGTTGACATTCATTGGTCCATATAAACAATGTATTAATAGAAAACAATTTATACATTAATTATCATTTCTCAATATTGGAATGCATCTTTTTATGCTTCTTACATTGAACATTAAAATGGTAATTTGAATTAGCAATATCCAGTAGAATACATGGTTGTTTCACACACACATTTTAACAAGAATACAAACCAAGCAACTGACTCACTCTAGGCTTGGGAAAGAAAATATTTAGGTTTTTGGTTTAATGTTAAATGGCCATATTCAGTACAATGCAAGGCCTTTTTCACACATGGTCGTTTGAACTAGCAGTATCCCGTAGAATACATGGCTGTTTCACACACACATATTATAATCAGAATACAAACTGAGCAACTGACCTGGGAAAGAAAATATTGATGTTTTTTTGTAATGTTAAATTGCCATATTCAGTACAATGCAACGCTATTTTCACACCTGTTATCAAAAGGAATACAATCCCAGTAAATTGACTTGTTGGAGACTTAATCGAGATACACCGTTAAACTAATATTCATCAAATAGAGTGGTGAAGTCTGATGTCATAAATGATGTCATAAACATCTTTTTTAGAATTTTCAAATTTGGACTTCATTTTCAGAAAGAGCATAACAAATAATATCCAAATACCGAAAATCAATTGAAAAGGTTACGTATTGGCTGAGATATGCCCATCCGAATGATTTTGTTTGTCAATGGGCAATCAGTGTTATAGTGCACTGGTTCATAACTTTATGAACCAGTGCACCATAACACTGATTGCCTATTGCAGTAAAATTCATTCGGATGGGCATATCTCAGCCAATACGTAACATATTCAATTGATTTTCGGTAAGTGGACGTTATTATTGATGCTCTTACGGATAATGGAGTTCAAATTTAAAAATTCGAAAAAAGTGTTTTTATGACGTCATGGCTTCTGTACTCTATACAAGGCCCTTTTAGGTTTTCTAAAAAGGCAACTACAATTCGATCAATCGACTAGTACTATCTAATCAAGACACTCTTGAGGGTTAGTGTACAAAAGGCATATTCATCATTCACTGTAAAATGCAACCAATGTATTTAAGGCATTATAATCATTACAAAAATCACTCAATAAAGACACCATATGTATGATAGGCATACACCATTCAATATCATTTGATGTCATTCGTTAGAACTTGCTGCTAATTTGTTATACTATTCATGGGTATTACATTTAATATATCCAACTTATTCCAACGTTCAATAGTCAACAAATATAACAACATATTCAAATGCAAAAGTTAAAGTTAAATATAACATACTGTATACTGCAAAATATAACTCTACAGAGTGTTAATGAAAAACTACTAAATATCATACAAAGTGTTCATGTTATGCTTTGGAGGTTTACAACAATGATATTCTCATCAAACTTTACAATATTCTAAAAATTCACAAATTTGCATAATTTGCAGTGTCTCGAGGTGTAAAGGGTGTAAATATCTGTTCATACTTAACACATTACACAGTGTATCAAAGCTGCAGTGTCTGGACAGTCAGTGTAAAGGATATACACGATCATACATTATAGCCAAAGGTGTGTTAAACCATCCTACATGGTGTACAAACTGTACATAACTAATTAATGCTGCTATGTTTGGGTAGTGTATTTGGTCTAACTGACCCATCAAATTAAAATGTTAAACCATGCAATACACTGAATGTTGCAGTGAACATGACACATAATTACACATCGTGTCACATGTTATTTTTAATGTTGCAGTGTTTGAGCAGTGTAGAGAGAGTATTATGCTTTTAAGTGTAATTGTCCCACACTGTATTTAGTGTGGTATTACACTTAATGTTGCAGTGTACATAACACCAAATTACTCAGGGTGTCATAACATGCTGTTTTTAATGCTGCAGTGTTTGAGCGGTGTAGAGGGAGTAGTACTGTCCCTTCTGTGTCATCAGCTCCTCGTGTTTGCCAAACTCAGCAAGCTTGCCATCCCGGATGACAGCAATCTTCTCTGCATTGTGGATGGTGGAGAGACGATGGGCGATGGTGATGCACGTACGCCCCTTCTTGGCCTCATCAAGAGCATCTTGGACAATCTATGGATAGATAAATAAATAATAATCATCATAAACATTTCATATATGGTCACAAACATCCATCTCATTATTATCTTTACCATCTCTATCGATATCATCAGCATCGTCATTATTGACATTTTGCTAGCATTTATTAGATGGAAGAGGGATGATGGGCGATGGTGATGCAGGTACGCCCGTTCTTGGTTTTATCAACAGCATCTAGGACAATCTGTTTATATAATTTATGATTTATGATCGTATCAACATTCTTATCATCTTCATCACTACCATCACCATCAACAACAACACAGCCAACACCACCGCCACCATAATCATTACCACCGTCATCATCATCATCGTCATCATCATAAATCACTATCACCACTATCACCACCAACACCTCCTCCAGCACTACCACCATCAACATAATAATTATTTTCATTACCATCATCATCATCATCATCATCACTACGATCATCATCATCATCATCATCATCATCATCATCATCATCAAAAGCATCATCTTCTTTCTCATCATGATGGAAACTCACCCGTTCGCTCTCAGTATCCAGAGCGGATGTGGCTTCATCCAGGAGCAACACCTTGGGGTTCCTGACCAGAGCTCTGGCGATGGCTCTGGCACTCCCCATCATCATTACCACAACCACCTACACCATCATTATCAGCATCACCATCATCATCACGATTATCATCATCATCATCATCATCATCATCATCTTGTTTCTCATAATGATAGAAACTCACCCGTTCGCTCTCGGTATCCAGAGCGGATGTGGCTTCATCGAGGAGTAGCACCTTGGGGTTCCTGACCAGAGCTCTGGCGATGGCGATTCTCTGCTTCTGTCCCCCAGACAGCTGGGTGCCCTTGGATCCAACGTTGGTTTCATATTTCTGTAATACATGTAGGTAAAATAAAAAACATATTAACCTCTTGACTGTGGGAACCGGGTGGACTGTGCACAAAGTCTATGGGGGATTACAGAATCTCAAAGGGAACAGATTAACGGGTTAATATAGAACAAATGAAGCTTGAATTTGTGTCGTCACATTCTTTTGTTATAACATAGTAATGGTTCTAAACAACTAGTCATTTCATTTAAGCGTTTTAGAGGGTTGGAGCTGGTCTAGTGCCTATAAAGCAAACACTAGTACTGCAGTTCAAACATATTTTGCTTGCCTGACATTGTTTCAGGAACATTATCCATGATAATGAAAATATGTGAAATCACAGTTAGGTATATACTGGTAATACTTGTCATCTCTACGCATTGACCATTAATCTTCTTATTGTGAAGTGAATTGAAATGAATGTACATGTACGTTCAAAGATGATAGAATCGCATGGAGATAATAAATGAACTTGAATAAATCACTTTCACTAAAGTTTGAAATCAACAATTTACTTTTTGGCTTGGAAGAACAAGGAACAAAAATCTATAGCATAATTCATGTACAGTCAAACCTGTGTATAGTGACTACCGAAGGGAAGTAAGAAAAGTGCCCACTGTAGACAGGTGACCTCTATAGACAGGTTAATTCCATTATTTTTCTATGCAGGGGATCACGTTAAGTGGCCATTTTAGATAGGTTGGCTGCTATAGCATAGTTGCCAACATTTGGAATTTTTAATTAGTAACATTTAAGCAAAACTGAATATCATGTGCGCGAAGCACACATCACGAGCGCGAAGTCCCTTTAGCCGGGGTCCAGGGGTCGCTTTAGGGCTCTGGAGCATGAAGCGCGGAGTCCATTGCGGCCGGCGTCCATGGCCCTATTTTTCATCATTTTTGCACAATTACTAGGTATGATTTGGTCAGATTTACATTTAAACGTTGTCTCTATACGTTAAAAAAAAAAATTTCTTCAAAATTCGTAATTATAGAAGGAGTATTCGTAATTTCGTAAAGAGGGTGGGAAATTTTTAACAATTACGAATTTTTCGTAATAGTTGGCAGCTATGCTATAGACAGGTGGCCACTACAACAGGCTTGACTGTACATTGATGACAAAAAAAAATCTCCAGAGAGTTATCTTACCATTGGGAGAGAGTCCACAAAGTCATGAATGTTGGCCTTCCTGGCTGCAGCAATGCACTCGTCCAGGGTCACCTGGCGCGAGTTGTCTCCATACATGATGTTATCAGCGATGGACATGTCAAACAAGACTGGTTCTTGGGAGACCAAACCAACCTGGGACCGGAGCCAGCTGGTGTTGAGCAGGGTGGAGTCATGGGTGTCAAATTCCTGGGAAAGATTGATAGAATTGGATCAAAGATTTAATAGATTGAAAGATATCAGATACTGGTGTAAAGATCAGTGTTGGATGACTTGAGGCGAGTCATTGTTTGACTGCATGTTTGTCTGTATGAACTGATTCCTTTTAATCACTTGATATCACGTGATAGATCAATTGCCTTTGGTAAATAAAAAGAATAAATGTGAAATTAAATAAATACCCCCAAAAAAGAGTTGGACTCAGGCTCGGATGGTCTGGACTCGGATTGGGTAGACTTGTATACAACACTGGTAAAGATATATTAATTTCAAGCGAAAAATTAGATTTGGCTGTATGGTAGTGCTCTTGCCTCAAACCACTGAAACAAACAAGCGCCAATCTTTTACATAGTAAGTGTTAGGAATGAAGATTTGAATTATTGTACAAAGTAGTTGTAGGTTACATTCTCCTATTCCAAATTAATTTATCTCTGTCGTACTTACAATTGTGCCAGCCTGTGCATTGTAGAACCATTCAATCAGCTGAATGGTTGTGCTCTTTCCACAACCGCTGGTCCGAACAAGGGCCAAGGTTTCACCCAATCAGTATAAGGAATGGTATAAATTAGCTGATGGTTTAAGTCTTCTATTCCAAATTTATAGATATCTCTGTCATACTTACAATTGTTCCAGCCCGTGCATTGTAGAACCGTTCAATCAGCTGAATGGTAGTGCTCTTGCCACAACCGCTGGTCCCAACGAGGGCCAAGGTTTCCCCGGGATTGACTGAGAGGGACAGACCACGTAGGATGGGCACGTCGGGACGGGTCGGGTAACGGAAACGAACTTGGTTGAAGGAGATGGACCCAGTGTAGCTTGGCTGTATTACGGATGAGGCAACAATGAAACAAAAACAATTATGTTTATTGAAATATCAGGTGCATGATAATCATATAGAACAACTAAAAATGAATACCACCTTAGATATTTTGCCTCTAAAAACATTAGAATCACTTCCCAATGATTTTTAAAAATCTAACAATTTTTCTTGCCATGATGGACAATTTGGAATTAGACACAACTTTAATCAGTTCGGGACTGGTCAGAAAATCTGTGTGATGTGGATTATGGCCAATGGCAATGCATGTTCTGCCCGACTCAAATGGCCCTGAACAGTTTAAACACATGGAGAAGAAAGCATTATCCATATCGGTTTGAAAATAGACAATGGAAATTCCCAGCTATTCACATACATACATGTACATATTGTTAATGTATGTATCTTACTCATGTACCATCCAATCCAGACTATTACAGTATTATTAAAACAAATCACTGAAGTAACTATGGTAATACAATCAATCATTGAAAACAAAATTGTTTCCCAATCATTGTTAACACTCACAGGTTTGGCTCCCTCCTGGCTGTAAGTATCCACATCAGGTTCCCTGTCCATCAGTTGGAACAGCTCTGCAGTAGCATTCTTGGCCTTAGCAAAGTCTGGCACTGACCCGGTGGCACGCCCGATACCAAAGGCACCAAACAACAGCGCCGAGAAGGACCTATAAATTTAACAAATCAAAGCCAATGAAAACTGAGTCCAAGTACTTATTTACTGGCACACAGTACATACATAAATGAGAATGAGAACTAAGACAAAGGAAATATAAATTCTTCTCAAACTTATGAAAACAAACATGAAGCAAAGAAAATATACTTAACTAAGGTTTTCAGAAACTTAAAACATTCATTATAAGTTCCTTTTTGCCAGTTCACACTGTACATCTTTGTTTCTCCATTTTCTCCTAAGTATTTTAATCCCTCTGCCTGGTATGCGTCACATTTGAATCAAATGTTTATGTTTCCATTAAATTTGAATTTTCAACTCCTAAATGATCTATTTTCCAACGTTCAAAAAGAGAAAATGAATCTTTAGCCTACAGCACACTTGTCTATCCCATCTGATCCGACAAAGGATTAGGAATCTCAACTCTAAGTCTACATACTTTGAATACGCTCATCTTACTTTACTTCAGAAATGCAGTTGTTTGTCGGGTTGGAACCGGATCGTATATCATGCGATGGGCTTGAGAGTTTTTAGTACAATAAATATTTGATGGAGCTAGCGGCAGATTTTCCTAACACTTTTAACACTTTTACAGATCTATCACAGCTGTGTGCATTGTGGCAGTCAAAGAGTTAACCCCTTGGCTACGGGAACGGAGTGGGCTAGGTACAAAGTCTATGGGAATTTTGTAATCTCGAAAGGAACGGTTTAACCCTATTTTAACTGGGCTATTTCAGACCAGGTTTTTACTGGGGGGGGGCCCTAAGAACTTGAAGACCAATTGTCTGATTCCAGCGAAATTTTGCATGGAGGTACATTGAAGTATTAGCGAAGCGTTTATGTTTTCGTTTAAACGATCCAATGTTAAATATGCAAATTATGCCCATATTAATTACCAAAGTACGCTAATTTTTTGAAAATAAGTAAAAGCACTATATGATCTTACAGGAAGACGTCCTCGAAGGAGACTCCGGTGGTGAGGTAGTTGGCCACTAGGTAGGCCCCCAGACGAAAGGTGGCAGCGTAGGCAAAGAAGATGGTAGCTTGGGAGAACCCATAGGCTAGACCTGCTCCAAGGGCATTCTTTGTGCCTTGTCTGTGGGTAAGATGCATACAAAATATGATAATAATAATAAACAGTTCTTGTATAGCACATTTCACACCAAAAACGGGTTCCCATGCCTGTAAATCTCTCCAAATGTCAGTACTGAGACATGATATGGCTCTTAAGGCAAATAAGTCAGTCACCTGGGAGAACCCATAGGCTAGGCCCGCTCCAAGGGCATTCCTTGTGCTTTGTCTGTGGAAAAAAGGCATATGAAGCAATATGAACAATAATAATAAACAGTTCTTGTATAGCACATTTCACACCAAAAACGGGTCTCCATGCCTGTAAATCTCTCCAAATATACGTACAGAGACAGAATATGGCTCTATAGGCAAAGAAGATGGTAGCTTGGTAGAACCTATAGGCTAGACCCGCTGCAAGGGCATTCCGTTGTGCATTTTCTGTGGGGGAAATATATTGGTCTATAAAGCAAACACTATAATTGGCAAACACCAATAATAACACTGTGTATATGCAAGCAATGAGATGGAATGTGGCTTCATAGACACATGAGATTAGAGCGTAGTTAACGTAAAAATGTACAGAGCTATACCTACATTGTATGCTATAAATTGAACTTTTTTCTTGTTGCCAAGTTGGGCAAGTACAAATTAAAAATGTCTCACATTTAGTGGCCAGAAACCTTAATTCGATGCCCCGTCCCCCCCCCCCAAAAAAAAAACAACAACAACAAACAAACAACAAAAACAACAACAAACAAACAAACAAACAAAAACAAACAAAACACAAATACATTAACAAGTCTGCAACATGCTTATTTGGGTTGCCAATTCAGGGAAGTAAAATTTGGATCGAAAACATTTTGCTGGCCTGAAGCTAATTTTCAAATCTATTATTCTTACATACATGTACTTCAGTCAGTAGTTGTTTTGTATGTAATAACTGTTCTATCTTGAGAGACTAGCAACTTGATGTAAACATTTAAACACATACAATCAGACAGACACAAATAGACAGACAAGACAAACTTACAAATGGACAGACAAGACAAACACAGACATACAAACAAGCACTTGCTAATTTTCTTACATACTCCAGTGGTTGCTTCATAGAACATCTATGTTGAAAGACAAACAAACATACAGATAGACAGACAGACATACAAACAGACAGACACTTGCTAACAACCATACTTGAGTGGTTGTTTCTGGAGCTCCATAATTGTTGAGATACTAGCATCTTGATGTAAAGAAACATTCAAACACAGACAAACAAACATACATACAACCAGACATACAACTGCTCAACACAGACAGACAGATGGACAGACAAACAAACATACACACACTTGGTAGTGTTGTTACATACTTGAGTGGTGCTTTCTGTAGCTCCTCATATCTCTCATAGAATAACTGTCCTCTGTTGAGATCCTGCACCGTCCTGATGTTCTCAATACTCTCAGAGACGAGCTGGAAATTGGAAAAAAAAGATGTTTAGAAAATGGATCAGAACCTGGAAAACTTGCTACCATTTCACCTAGAATGGAACTTGTTTACTAGATTTGAATAAGATGATGCTTACTTAACACCTTTGAGACAAGTTCCTATACTAGTTTGAGGATTGACCCTTGAAGGGATCTAGTAACATTATTAAAATCCACAAATCTTACCTACAACTCTAATAATAATAGTATCTATTATTTATATAGCGCCTATCACGATTGATAATCATCTCTAAGCGCTTTACAATTTTTATTATTACCCCGGTCATAGGATACAATGCAAACCAGCACACATTGTGTGCACCATCTCCACTCCCTGGGGAGTATTCCTTCCAAGCACTCAGTGGGCTCAAGAAAATCGTTCACATAAAGGCTTTCACCTCCTACCGGTACCCATTTATACACCTGGGTAGAGAGCAGCAATAGTGGATAAATTGTCTTGCTGAAGGACAAACGCAGTGGGCAGGGTTCGAACTCGGGATCTCATGATCGGAAACGCGCGCTCTACCAATCTTGCCACACCACATCCACATCTAGTGGTTCTCTCATACATTGTTTTATTCATACTACCAATAGAAGAATGGAACACATCTTTATCCTCTGTCTACATGTTTTACTCATGTTACTGTATATCTTCTTATTGTTTATGTTTTTTAATTTATCATTTGTATTTGTTGATAATACAAAAAAAAATAGAACTATTTAAACTGAACTAAACACCCAGTGGACATATCAGATAAGAACAAAATACATTGCATCAACCACTCATCATTTTTTGCACAAGTCAACAAAGTTACTAGATCACTTGTAAATGCATGCATGTACAAGGTATAAAGCACAAAGTGTAGGATGTTACAATCTTGAAGGGAACCGCTTAGTTACTATTCTTAGAACATGTTCCTTACCTTTCCCACTTCAATCTGGCAGCTTGCTTGGCCCACAGTGTTGCCCATGAACAGCTTCCACTCTATGATGCCAGCCAGGGTGATGAAGGGCAGGAACCCAAACAGCAAGAGACAGGCCAGGTGCCAACTGTAGATGAACGAGATCACGATGCCCACGCCAATGTTGCAGAACACCTCAAAGATCATGCCCAGACGAATGCCAGTCACCTAGTATAGAGAGATAATTCAAAGAAAATGTTTAAATAATATCAATCAATTGCAAACAATGGTTCAAAGCATAACAAATGTAAAGAAACGAAACAGCAATAGACAGGCCAGGTGCCAACTGTAGATGAACGAGATGACGATGCCCACGCCAATGTTGCAAAACATCTCTAAGATCATGCCAAGGCGAATGCCAGTCACCTATAGGTGGAGAGGAAGAAAGGATAATAAAATTGGACATTTAATGTTCGATAGCATGATGAATGCAAGGAAACAGTGAAAGACAGGCAGAATGCCAACTGTAGATGAATGATATAACGATGCCTCTGCCAATGTTGCAGAACACCTCAAAAATCATGCCAAGATGTATACCAGTCAACTTTAAAGAGAAACAGGGATAATGAAATAATATTATTGAAAAGTGTAGAACCCAGTACCGTAGCTATGCGGTAGCATGTGCTCCCACCTTATAAACACAAATAAATACAAATATAAATCCTTTATGAATAAAGAAATATTCAATTTGTAAACACATATAATGATTAACTTCATCTTTCTTTTTTTTCTGGGGAGTGGGGTGGGGGAGCTGGTACAGGGGAAGAAAAGGAAAAGACTGGAGAGGTTATCTCAGCTAATACTTGTATGTAATACTTACCCCTTGAATGAGAGAGACATCAGTTGCCAGTTTGGTTGTGAGTGCTCCTGTGGCATGCTTCTTGTCATCAAACCAACCAATGTCCTGTATTAGAAGAGAAGAGAAGTTAATGAGAGTTTAATACTTTTAACCCTATTAAGGCCGGGGGGGGGGCCATAATGGCCCCCCCCTCCGGAATTTTTTTTATTGCTCCAAAACGCTGCAAGATGACGCGCCGCTGCTTGGTGACTTTTTTCTTTCGGGTCTTGCGCACGTTTTAAAACAAAAATTTCGAAAATCGGACCCTCCGTTACAAAGTCACGTGACCTTTTGTCTATGCATGTCAGCCCGAAAATCGCTAAATTTCGTGATTTGTGTACAAAACATATGGAAATATCAATTTTCATAAAATGAGGTGTATTATTAGATATTTGGTGTTGTTTACATTTTATATGTTGGTTTTGGGGTTCAAAACAGTTAAATTATAGTTAGAAATAAAATAAACAACAAAAACAATAAAATACATAAGTTAAAAAAACAAAGAAATACATAATAAATTAATAAAACAATAGAAAACAAAAGGAAGAACCAGGCTCTTCCAATTTTTTTTGTTGTAGTATCATTCCAAATGCTCTAAAGAATATATGTAGTGAAAACCAGAGTTTAATTATGAAGAATATATGATTTATGGGTAAAAATATGAATTTCATGACTTATTTGCATAAATTACCATAAATATGCAAATTAATGAATTTTTCAAAATTTTTAAAAATTACCATTGTATTCTATACACTTCACTTATCACGCGTGCAAATTTTTACGGCGATCGGCCGCTCTGCGGCCGAGATCTTAGGGGGGGGCCATAATGGCCCCCCCCCCGGCCTGCTGAAGACCTCAAATAGCCCGGCCTTAATAGGGTTAACATTATCATCTGTAAATTCTTTTTTTTTTCCATTTTTGTTCAACCTTCCAACCATATTAGAAAATCAGTACTTACATAATCTACAAATAAAGCCTTAAATGTTTTCCACATAATGATAATAATCATAGATTATATGGAGCTAAGTACAGGGTTCCTACCTTTGCTCCTCGAGGACATTTCAAACTTGCGCAATTATCATGTGTACCATCTCGACTCCCTGAAGAGCATACTAGCCCGAACATTGTGCCTTCCCTGTGCACGTAAACCACACCACAATAAGCGCATTCACATAGCTTTTACCCATCATACTTTGTATGAATATTTATGCTACTTGCTGTTGGAGAACGAAATCAGGACAAATAACTCAGTTTGGCCCCCTTTTGGATTGTCAGGTTATTTGAAATTCTCTGAGTAAAAACCTAAAACTTGAGAAAAATGGCATTATTCCTTACCAAAGTACAAGGAAGTTAACAATATTTGACGTATATGTTTTATTCTCTTTCATATTATCATCAAGAATGTTGTATCTTTTTTGTACTTACCTGTCTGAGCATAGCCTTGAACATCTGGTATCGCAGTCTCATTGTGAGCTCACCTCCAGATTTGCCGAAACCAACGCCCTGCACAGAGAGAACATTATAAGGATTCAAAGCATTTTATAAACAATTTATTACAGTTTTACTTACCATATTCACTACAAGAGCCTGGTGTAGTATGTATACAATCTTTGGGAAATCAAATATCTTGTAGGCAAGTAGTTAAAAGAAGAGCGTGTTGGCAACATTCTTAACTTTGATCATTCAAATCAGGATTGTTGATAACCATTTCATACTAATACATGTACATAATTTCAAACCTTTAACTTGTCTCATATTGGATTTTTAAATGATTTGGTCATTCATTCTACAGCTTGCAGTGTCAGAGGACTAAGACTCTGGTATAAGTTTATTATAGGGGAGGGTAGGCCTGTAGGAGGGGGCTAGACATATCACAGAGGCTGACTGTCCGCCGTCAAGAGTACGCTATAATGAGTTAGTAAGTCTCACCTGAAGAACACTAGCTATGAGAGACAGCACAGCTATCCCAACAAAGGTAATGCAATACTTGGACACTTCACTTCACAAACAACTAGTATTTAATGTTGGTAACATAATGTGGCCAAGTAGAAAACAAGAAATGGACAAAACTACTTTTTTTTTGTTGCTGAAAAGGACTGTCATTCTTTCTTGGTTTAGTTTGAAAAGGACGGTTGGTCATCCTTTCTATAGCTTGCAGTCCCAGAGGGCTGCAGCTCTGATATAAGTTCATTGCGGGGTATGGTAGTGTGGTAGAAGGGGGCTTGATGTTTCAAACAGGTTGACTGTCCGTCATCAGGAGTCCGCTAGAATGAATTAAGGGGTTTCAGGGACGAGCGCCGTCATAGGGTTTTCTATATATAGCTCAGTCGGTAAGAGCACCGGTCTAGCAATCCGGAGGTCTCAGGTAGGAATCCCGTTGGAATCCCATTTTTCTTTGCTCTTTTTCAATCACATTATATATTTCTGGTCAGTTTTCTTATATGTTTGAATTAAGAATGAATTAGTAAGTAAATCTCACCTGGAGAGCACTAGCAATGAGGGAGAGCACAGCAATACCAACAAAGGCAATGCAATACTTGGATATTTCTCTGAAGATGGCACCGTTAGTTGGCAACCCGTACGCCTAGTGCAGAAAGAAACAAACATTATTGTGATAAGTTAAACTTCACAAGGAAGAATGGGAACTTTAAAAAAAAGCGGTTGTAATTGCTAAACAAACAATATTCAGAGTGATGGGCAATATAGTTTGGAGTAAACTTCATATGCTTATGAATGGAACATTTCCAACTGAAGAATTTACCAGCTGTATGCATGATCACTATTTATGACCAGCTATAACAAAACACTGCACTTGACGGTAAAAATCAAAATGTAGATTTTCATACCATTAACTCAACGTGCCAAGTACCCAGGGGGCAAACCACCATTTTTTTAGGATTTCAGCTTTTGCCTGTTGTAAAAGGTTGGCCACCAGAAATGACTTCTAGGACCTTCTAGGATCACAACCTAGGTGGACAACCTCGCGAACTAGCTACTGGAAGTCCACAGGATGAGTTTCAAGAAAACCACACCTAACATACCTAATGCACTAAATAGTGTGTTTTAGCCCTAGGATCATGAATACCCAGTCATACATCTTGCACAATTACACCACAATGCATAGTGATACAAGCTTGTTATTTCATGGAGGTCTTCTCTAGAGTATTGCTCTTCATTTGATACCAAATTTGAGCATATTGCATCTTTGGTTACTGTGTCACAGGTCGTTACAACGTGATATGTCACACATGGACGTGAAATTTGGAATACAGCGCTTATGTATGAAATGCAAATAACTCCTTAAGAGTTAATAATAGGCTATATTTTGATCTTTATAAACTTAATTCGATTTGAAATACCTATTAAGAGCATTATACAATGACACCAACTATGTAAATTAATAAATCAATACAAAACAAAAGCAATAAAAACAATCAAATACATAAGAATATGAGTTGTCAATGTATTAATTTGTTTAGATTGCGATAAAATGATACAAAATCCATCTATAACTTCATAATTTGAATCAGATACGGAGGAGGTGTGCTTGTGTGTGTGTGTGTGTGTGTGTGTGTGTGTATGTGTGTGTGTGTGTGTGTGTGTGTGTGTGTGTGTGTGTGTGTGTGTGTGTATGCGTGTGTGTAGTTTTGTGGGGGGTTGGAGGGGGTCACAAGACCATCCGTGGACTCCAAAAATAATTATAATCGAGGACTATACTCACCCAGTATGGACGAAGTGTAAATAAAGGCTTACATGACAAGTTCAAAGCAGAGTCTCTTACTAGTTCTTAAATGAGGTACATTATGAAGCTTTTAAGAGGCTACTATTATTAAGGATTGGCCCCAGAAGTCGCTTATATGATCTTCTAGGAACACAACCTGTGTGCAAAACCTTGCGGACTATCTGCTGGAAGTCCACGTCAAGCGTATATTTTTAAAAAAAAAGTCTACACCAAACCACTCATCTCTACCGAGTTGAAATATATGCTGCAACTTCATCATGATCTATGTCGTGTCATAGGGGATGAAGAGCTGTAGTCGAGGTCATGGCAGCAGTGGAAACCAAACCGTACAGAGACACAGCACATTCCCTCAGGAACATGTGCTGTTCCGGTCAAATAAAAACTCACCAACGTGAAAAGGGGGTGTCTGAAGGCACTAACAGGGTCTTATTCCAGTGAGAAGAAGAAGACAAGACTTATGACGCTCAACACCTTCTACACCTTAACAAGAATCTCAAGAAGAAAAACAGCTGCACCAGGCAATTGCAATGAAGTTCTGCGCATGACACTGATTTTTGCTAGTGGTAGACACCTTGAAAGGTATGACTTTATAGGAAAAGCATGAGTTCAAGGAACCCGGCAGTAAGTGAAGTGGTAGGAAGACTAGCCTAGTGAAGTTCTACAAGAGGAAACCAAAGTGCCAAACCAAATGTTTCTGATTTGCCATAGGATAACAGAAAGAACAGCAGTGGTCCTTTCACAAAGGTGAAACATTTACAAAAATTCCAAAGCATGGAACCGCCTTCTTCATGTATAGGAACAGTTATTCTGGCACCATTTAACACATCAACATGATATGGTCTTTCCCAGGCTTGCTGTGAAGTTGACACAAGAAAGGCTTTTCCATCATTGAGGGACTATCCAAACTCTGTACATGATGGAATGTTTGGCTTGGGAATGTGCGCATTGTTATCAATGATGGCATGAGAAGCTCGTTTGGGACAAAGGAGAAAAGCGTCCTCTTTAGGAGGCAGTAGCTTCAAGAGAGTTGACTCGTTGTTTTAAACTCTCAGTTTTCCCAGATCGAAATCCTTAAAATGGTCTGCTTTGGTGTTGTACACATCCATTGTGAGTTCTCGTGTCCTAGTGATACTGTCATCTGTTAAAGCATTGGCAGGGTGTTTCTTACCAGCAGTGTCGATATGTTCCGATTCTGGGCTGTCCTCACCCACAGCTCTGAGAGATCAGTGAGACGTGCTTATGACGTCAGTGGCATTGGCATGAATAACTACTCTGTCGACTCTGTTAACTACCCTGTTGTAGAATGTGTACAATAAGACCCTTGTAACAGCCTCTTCATGCCTGTTGTGTAGATCCAAGGGCAGTAACCTCCATCGCAGACCCCACTGTGAGAACAACGCTCTTGTCTTTCTTCCTTGAATCCACCACCAATGTACAGATGGCTTTGACCAAGCTAAGGTTCAAGCAGTCCATAATAACACCACCTTTCACAGGGTAAGCTCAAAATGTATATTTTGGTAGCTTGATATCGTGAAAAACTCCTGTGGATCAGGAGCTGCGCATTTCCCACTGACTTCATAGACTTTGGCTCATTTGGATAGGACACACCTATTGTTCCATTTCAGCAGACTTCAGGCTGGCCTACAAAAGTGTATGATATCAGTACCGAAAGGAAATTCTTCCAGCAACATATTTGCGTGCCATTCAGTGATTGCTTCAAATGCTTCACCTTTATGAGATGGCCAGTGACATATGGCGCACATTGCATCAACAACCACTGTTCTTTTACAGTTTGGTTGTCATTGACATTGACTACAACCTCTTTATCCCTGATGACACGATTCTGACCAGTATATGGTGTGGGCTGGATGAATGGAGATGCATCATAGAGGGAGCATACACTTCAACTCTGTGTGTAGAGATGGCTGCATTTAGTGGGTTTTTTGTAGATGCTTTTCAAGTTCCAATTCATGTGGACTTCCAGCAGCTAGTCCAACTAGGTTGTGTTTGTAGAAGGTCATATAAGTCATTTATGTGGGCCAACCTTTACCATGAGCCAACTATGATCATGTCTGTTACACCTCCTTTTCTAGCTTCACGATGTAACTCCTTTAGACTTCGAATGAGACTCGCCCTAAAACGTGTCATGTAAGCCACACTTCGTCCAACCTGGGTGGGTAGACCTCGATTATAATTATTTTTGGAGTCCATTGATGAAAGGCTGGTCTTTTGAACATCCCCTTCCCTCCTCCCGTGTATCTCATCCAAGCGATAAGCTTAATATGTGATTTTGTGGATATATTTTGTATCATTTGATATAGTAATTTAACCACATCTAAACAAATTATTACATTAACAAATCATATTCTTATGTATTTCATTGTTTTTATTGCTTATGTTTATTATTGTTTATTAATCTACATACTTAGTTTCATTATATCATGCTCTCTAGTAGTTATCTAAAATTCGAATTACGTTTTTAAAGATCGAAACATAGCCTATTTTTCATTTATAAGAATTAAGTTGCCTTTTATACATATGCGCTGTATACGAATTTCACGTCCGTATGTGACGTATCACGTTGTAACGACGTGTGACACAGTAACCAAAGATGCAATATGCTCAAATTTGGTATCAAATGATGCGCAGGACTCTAGGGAAGACCTCCATGAAAGACAAGCTGGAATCAGCAGTGCATTGTGGTGTAATTGTGCAAGATGTGTGACTGGGTATTCATGACCCCTAAGGCTAAAACACACGATTTAGTGCATTAGGTATGTGGTTTTCTTGAAACTCATCCTGTGGACTTCCAGTAGCTAGTTCGCGAGGTTGTCCACCTAGGTTGTGATCCTAGAAGGTCCTAGAAGCCATTTCTGGTGACCAACCTTTTACAACAGGCAAAAGCTGATAAACCCCTTTTGCCCCCTGGGTAAAGCTCGCATTTTTGCGAGTAACAATGCACATAAATGCCATAGAGCATTACAAATCCCTGGCACGTTTAAGAGTTAAAAAGGCCTCATCACAAGCTTTCATTTAATTTTTCTCTTACAAATTGGTAAATAATTGGCGAAGATATGATTGTTTCAATTTTACAATCATAAGTCTTTTACACACATCATGCAAGCTTAAATGCCCATTTCTTCAAAACATGAATTACCGACAAGTGCAGGGTTTTGCTATAGCTGGTCACATTTGTTTTTCTCCATGATACCTTTATCAGTCATCATTCTTAAAGGGAATTAAAGTTACATTGTCAATATCGCATAAACTCACTTTTAATCTTAGTGGTTCTCACATACCCAATTATATTCATAGTGCCAAGAGAAGCCAAGAGAAACTAGTTTTGGTTTTCTGAACTTTGCTTTTGCTATATATAGATATTTATGATTGAAATGTTTGAAGTTGACAGTCTCCATTGGATCTCTTTTACAAATACACAGTCATATTGAATTGATTTTATTTCCACTTTCATAAAAAACAATAGAATACATTTTTACAATTATACATTACATAACTACATTGCAAACACAGATTAAAACAAGAAAAACAATCAAAGTACAGATATATGAAGGGTGGAAGGATCATCTGGAAGTTTCAAAGAACTTATAAATACAATGTAGACAACCCTCGTGGCAAGGGAATAAATGGTAAACATACAACGACCAAAACAAATAAAATTAACCTTTTACAAAAAAAATGAAAAATTGCTAAAAATTATTAAATATTTACTAAAAAAAATACTCACCCCCAGCACTTTTGCAAAGATAACGGCGAAAGCAGGCTGAATGCCTCCATTGATGGCAGCTCCAAGGCAGCCAATGAATATGTAGCCGGCTTCAGGTGTGTTCATGCGCCATGCACGGCCCCAGCTGAAGTATTGTTCCTCCAGGGCTTTTGCCTCCTCTTCCTCATCTACCTCCTCCCCTTCCTTTATTAGAGGCAAATAGAGTATAAACCACATCACAGGTTGCATCACAAACACAAATTAGCACATTTCATAGCATTAGATTATTGAGGGGTACAAGAGCATAAAATAACTCTTTTCAAGGAGACTGTAGCCGTATTCAGGTGTTTTCATACACCATGCACGGCCCCAGCTGAAATACTGTTACTCCAGGGCTTTTTCCTCATCTACCTCCTCTTCTTCCTCCTCCCCTTCCTTGATTAGAGGCAAATAGAGGGTGAACCACATCACAGGTTGTATCACAAACGCAAATTATCACATTTCACAATAGCATTAGATTATTGAGGGATACAAGCACATAAAATAACTCTTTTCAAAGAGACTGTAGCCAAAATGCAGGTGTGTTCATGCCCGTCCCCAGCTGAAATACTGCTGAAATACTGCACCTTAAAGGGACTTAGTAACATTGTCCAAATTCTCAAAATCCAATTGGAATTCTAGCGATCCTCTCATACCTTGTTGTATTTGTATTAACAATACAATCATGGAACAGGTTTCAGTTTTTCAAATTTCCCTTTCGTTAAAAAGATATTTACAATTGAAGTGTTCAGATGAGTCAGTTATCCAATGGATCGTCAAAACCATGTACAAAGTGATTGCAATGAGTTAGTGAATATCACTTTGCATTTTTGCTCATTACTTGCCCATATAACGTCCATTTAACTTGAAATTTTCGCACAATACCCAGTGGACATATCAGATAACAACAATACATTGTATCAACCACTCATTACTTTTTGCACATGTCAACAAAGTTACTTGATCCCTTTTAATAATTATGTAAATTTCATATTAATTTACCTTTGGTAGATCTCCCGACATCTCTGAGTGTGATCGAGACAGCATTCTTGCCAGGCTCTTCTTTCTGAAGGATCCACCCTTGTGGGTGCTCGGGGTCGCTTCTGAAAATCACAGAACAAAATGAGGTAATCGTAGATCGAGTACTATTTTAAATGATTGAAAATGAGCAAAGAAAAGGCTTTGCCCGGAATCAAACCCGAGATGTCTGGATTGCTAGACCGGTGCTCTTCCATTGAGCCAAAAAATGCCCTTGAATGGGGGGACGCTCCCATGAAACCCTTTCAATAACCAATGGTGTATCTTGGTTATACTGATTGATGGTAGGGCATCTAAATATTTTAAAGAAACTACACCTGTATATTGGGGGATGCCCCATGCACCCCATCCCCTCCCAACGAAACTACACCATTGCTCAAAGCGATACATTACATGTACATGTAGGTAATTTAGTCTGTACATTAAATTTCAATCAATTGAATTTAGCAATGATCAGTAAAATAAGTATTATAACCGAGTAACTGAGTCCATAGTCACATTTATAAAATAAATAACTGAATTCATCAGCAGAATGGTATGTACACATGTATCCTATTCTCTCAAAAATTTCTGCAACATTACATATTACACTTCTATCACCTTATCACTAAAAGCTGGAGGATTATAAAGAGGATCGCTATATTGCTTGCTATAACAATTCATAAGTATATATCTAGACTGAGACAAAATTGCCAAGTAAGATAAAAATGCAATTTAAGACACACACAATGTCTAGATTGAACATAATTATACAATGATAAAACTGCCATATATTCCATGCACAAATCTCCTATATACTCTTACTATTTTTCATCAATATGTGGTAGAATATTGAATATTACTTGTAAACAACCTCAGAACATTAACATTGTAAATAAGCAGCCTTAATGTTGCCTATAACGAACTGTAATTCACATACTTAAATGCATAACACATAGGGCATAAATGAGTACAACATACATGTATCCCGCCATGTTGGCTAGCATAAACATAGTCACCAACCTCATGCAACCCTTAACAAATGTATTTATCACTTTGAAACACTTTTAACATTTGTTATCTAGAATACACGTATGTTTGTTTAATTGACTTCATTATTGTAACTTATGGTAAACTAGATGGATCTTCGATTGCGCGCAATCAAAAATTATGCCTCCGCTATCACGCGATTTTGATATGCCCAAATTAACATGCACTGATTTAATTTTTCTTATATTTTGAGTCCTGTGACCTTGACCATATGATCCCAATCTTTGATGGCTCCCTAAAAAACAGTCAGGTACCAAGTTTGATTGAAATCTGACATTTAGTTCTTGAGATTTTGGTATTACAAGCTTTTTTGCATGTATAATGAGTCCCGTGACCTTGACCTCAACCTCATGACCCCAACATTTTATGGCTACGTTGACTCTTTATGATACAGGTACCGAGTTTGATTGAAATCTGACATTCAGTTCTTGAAATTTTGCAATTACAAGCCATTTTCGCATACATATTGAGTCATGTGACCTTGACCTTTGACCTCATGACCCCCCAAATCTAATCAGATCAGTGGCACCCCGATATGTACACTCATACCTAGTATGTAATTGATCTGTCAACCGGTTCTTGAGATATCGCAAGAACGAGGCATTTTTGCACATACATTGATTCCTGTGACCTTGACCTTTGTCCTCATGAACCCCAAAATCTAATCAGACCATTGCCACCCCAATATCTACACTAATACCAAGTTTGAATTTGATCCGTCAACCAGTTCTTGAGATATCGCGAGAACAAGGCATTTTTGCATATATATTGAGTCCTGTGACCTTGACCTTTAACCTCATGAACCCCAAAATCTAATCAGATCATTGCCTCCCCAATATCTACACTAATACCAAGTTTGAATTTGATCCGTCAACCAGTTCTTGAGATATCGCGAGAACGAGGCATTTTTGCATATATATCGAGTCCTGTGACCTTGACCTTTGACCTCATGACCCCTAAAATCTAATCAGATCATTGCCACCCCAATATCTACACTAATACCAAGTTTGAATTTGATCCGTCAACCAGTTCTTGAGATATCGTGAGAACGAGGCATTTTTGCATATATATTGAGTCCTGTGACCTTGACCTTTGACCTCATGACCCCTAAAATCTAATCAGATCATTGTCACCCCAATATGTACACTCATACCAAGTTTGAAATTGATCCGTCAACTGGTTCTTGAGATATCGCGAGAACGAAAACGGGACGTACGGACGGACGTACGGACGGACGTACGGACGGACGTACGGACGGACGTACGGACGGACGGACGGACGGACGGACAACCCGAAAACATAATGCCTCCGGCCACTTCGTTGGCGGAGGCATAAAAATATGAAATTGTTCCAATTGACTGGTTTCGTACAGCTGCAGGGATCGACACTCGCACTGGCCCACTGGCCCGGGGAAATTGCATTTTGGAAACAGCAAAAATGTATAAAAGTAATATTTTGGTGGCCTGATTGGGCAAGGATATTTTCAACCCAACTTTGACAAAATTTAAAAAATCTTGTTTCCTTTCATGTCATGCTTCATCTATAATCACTCTGACTTGACTCTGAGGTTTGATCAGGAAAGAGTGATATTTTTCATTTTTCTTTCGGGCCACCAAAAAAGGGGAATAAAATTATTTCCCTGGCCTGACCTGGCCACTGACAGAAAAGGTAAGTGTGGAGCCCTGCATATAGCACAATGTAGTAACACACATGATGCATTCTAAAAACAAATAACATTACAAAGTGCTGTAAGTAAGTAATTTCCCCCTATATCACCTTCTTCATGCAACCCTAGGGTGGGAACAAAAGTAAAGTTGAAATATGATACAAGTCAGCAAATTATGAAGCATTACATACAAATGCAATCAGGGCAGAATATACTAAAAAGAGTCATTTGAGTCATCAAAGATAATTTGATGTACATGTAGATTATCATTCATCCAGTCAAAGTAAATAATATATTGACTGAAAAAGAGCAAAGAAAATGGGATTCCAGCGGGATTCAAACCCGAGACCTCTGGATTGCTAGGATTGCTAAACCGGTCTCGCAATCCGGAGGTCTCGGGTTCAAATACAGCTGGAATCCCATTTTCTTTGCTCTTTTTCAGTCATAAATATTTCTGGTCAGTTTCTTTATATGTTTGAATCAAATAATATCTTGTTATAAATAGTAAGTTTCCAGTTTCTTGATTCATAACAAGATATTACTGTCATCAATGATGATTCAAAACCATTGAACACTTCTGAAAAGAGAAACAACTCCAGTCAGCAAGTGAAGCAGTATATGTACAAACTAAATCGCGGCAGACAATTTTCAGAGTCATTCGAGTCATCAAAAATCATTCAAAACCATTTGAAACGCTACAGTAAAGGTTCAACAAGTCAGCAAATGAAGCAGTACGTACATGTACAAACTAATTCAAGGCAGACATAATCTTTGAAAAATGATAAACCACAAAACAATACAACAAATGATATCATATCAATAACAATTGATAGACAAACAAACAACACTAATAAATGAATGACACTGCAGTAGACAAACTCTTCTCTAAAACATACATGTATGAACAAATATGGCAAAATAAACAAAAGCATACAGACAAGTAACCGCTCATGCAATGAAGCAGCCCTGGATAGTAATAATACAACATATTATAAATAGCAAACACGGGTAGAGGTACGCATGTGATACTGGAGAGTGTTTCACAAAGCAATATTTTGTTATCATGACAAATTGTTATGGTGGCATTATGGGGACCTTTTGCACAAAATTTGGCGAAATTTTCACCAAAATTTAGCCAAAATATACAAATTTGGCTAAAATTTGGCAAAGTTTTGGGAAAAATTTAGGCCAAAATGTCCTAAATAGTGCCACCATAAAAATCTGTCATTATGACAAAATATTGCTTTGTGAAACACACTCCTGGTACAATACAATGCACAGAGAATGAGGGATAAATGCACATGATGCAGTTGATGACCTTCACCAACGAATTGAGGAAACGCTTGTCATATCGCCATGGCAACTCACCTTCGTTCATGTTCACATCTACACTCCTATCACTTACTGGGCTGGGTGAGCGTGCCACAACTTCAGTGACAAAGCGTGGGTTAAGTGATTGATTATGAAACAAAAATTATCAAATATGGTGCTTTTATGTAATACCTCATTTAAAATGATAAAGAAAGGTTTAACATTTATCAAATATCAGAATGACAGATCAAACTAAAATGAATTTTCAGATACAAAGCATGCATAATGTGATGTTTAATTTAAACAGCAGGTTGAGCATTTTCAAATGAAACCTTCATGTATACGCTTCAACAAAAACTGGGGAAAATAATATCCATGAGGCCCGGGGGGGGTACTCACGTATATTGGGTATACGGGGATGTGCCGCTCGGAAGGGTGACTTTTTCAAGAAAGGTCCTTAGACATGGGTCCCCTTTTCATCAAAAAAATCCTTAGACATGGGTCCCCTTTTTCAAATTTCCCCTTTTTTATACGGGATTTTTGGGTTTGCCGATGTGAAATAGCAAACATTTTCAAGCTCGCTACGCTCGCTAACTTAAAACCACAAAATTTGCGGGAAATACGCCAAAACACATGCCCCGCAGCGGGAAATACGCCCGAAACATGCGCCGCAGGCGAAAAAAAATCCTTAGACATGGGTCCCCTTTTCGCAAAAGGACCCTTAGATGTGGGTATGGGTTTGGAGGTCTCAGCCGCACACCCCCGTCCTACTATAATCTGAGTACCCCCCCCGGGCCATGAGGGAACACATTTCATTAAAACTGTAATTTCAAATTAAATAGAATTCAGACATGTAAAATTAGGGTTTTTTTCCGCGGCAATGAGTGCACATTCTGTGTTGGTGATAAACATGGTCATGATCTGATATGCACAAGTAAATGTATGTACACCCAATCACAAAATGTTCAGTGCTCATGATACGGAACATGCACAGTCACCATGCATGAAGACACACCTTTTTCATAATACATTCACAAATGGTTCAAAGGAATACTTTAACAATGAACAAACATGCATGATGACAAATGCTTTCATTGATGCATCATGCTGACAAAAATTAACTCACTCACGATTATTCCCCAAAAACATCCAGGCTTCTATACACTTCCATTAAATCAAACTAACCCTTCTTACCATTCTTAAATGGAATTATTTCAATATTTAGACACTTGCATTCAAGAAATACAAATATGATCCTTTTATGATCATACCAGAAGACCAAAAATGATAACACTCACTTTTTTCTTTCTCCATCTCCTTCTCCTCTTCATCCTCCTCCTCCTCAATAATGGGAAACTCCTCCGTCTGCTCTTCCTTCTTGCCTTGCTTCATCACCAGGTTGTGGTAGACCCCGCCCTCAATCTTCATCAGGTCAGCGTGCTTGCCTTGCTCAGCCAAGACCCCGTCCTTAAAGGCACAGATCATGTCCGAGTTGACAATGGTTGAAAGACGGTGGGCGATCACAAGTGTGGTGCGGCCTGTGGAAGCCTGAAACAAGGAAATAACAACAAAGGTTGTATTTTGAAATGCAATAATCCTATCACTGGTGTGGCCTGCAGAAACATGAAACAAAGGAAACAAAGTCAATTTCTTTAATTTTAATATAGTCTTGACACTGAACATCAATGGCTATTAGCATGTTCAGTACTGGTCCTGAATATATTCGGGCTTGGGTCTATGAAGTATACACTTTATACCTAATTCAATCTGTCCTGAACGGATTAAACACACACTCAATACAGAGGTATTTCTGAATATACTTTTTCTGTAATGGCTGTCACCTAATCTACCTCAAGAATTGAATCTAAGAAGTTAACAAAGACTCTATAAATTTGGGGTAGCTGAATGCTTTGAGTTAATACTCTTAACATACCTTTTCCAATGCTGCCTGTACAGTGCCTTCACTCTCAGTGTCCAGGGCAGAAGTGGCTTCATCCAGCAGCAGGATGGTGGGGTTCCTCACTAGAGCTCTGGCTATGGCGATCCGCTGCTTCTGACCTCCGGACAGCTGGGCTCCACGCTCTCCTACAAGTGTCTCGTAACCCTAATGGAAGTAAAAAATCATTGAGTTTGATTTACTTTGTTCAAATTGACTTTGATTAGAATTCAATAGTGAAATGGGATGTGCATTCAAGATGTGTGTCTAACATTTCAGAGAAACTGGCTCATTTTGTTCATGCAAGTACAATCTCCCAAAATTGGAAGTACACCATCAAAGTTGAAGCCATGACTGTCTGATGTATTTTGCAGAAACTAGCAAACAAAAGCTTCACGGCTTATCTCGTTGTTAATTTAAATATTTTTGTTGTGACTGTGTAAATAAATTCTAATTGTACATGTTGAAACAAGAAGAACACATTGACTAGAAAATACGAACAAAATTTAGAAAATTTTACTTGCTTTACCCGAGTCTAAAGCCTGTCTCTCTAGTTTGCTCTTTAACGGCATGAGTCATGACGCAACTTTGTATCTCTAGCATTGCAACAAAATTTTCATTGTGTAAATAGGTCTTAAAGCACTTAAACTGTTTCAGGGGCCGACACTGCAGAACAAAGAATTTAACCTGTTAAAAATTGTGGACGCTTGATTTTTGGACTACTTGCAGCCAGTCTTTTGTAGTCTCAGCCACATTTTATCTCAAGCTTTCTGTCTCATTGTGGGAGAGAGCCTTTTAATATGATAACAAAGTTTTTACTAGTTACCTCGGGTAGTTGTGAGATGAACGAGTGTGCATTGGCCTCAATGGCTGCCTGCTCTATCTCTTGTTGGGTGACGTCCATCCGCCCATAGCGGATGTTCTCCGCAATCGACGTGGCAAAGAGGATGGGTTCCTGACTGACTACACCGATATGGTCACGCAGCCAGTTGACGTTGAGATCCCGGATGTCAATGTCATCTATCTTCACCTGTAACAAAACAATATGGAAGATAATTAGAATCATTGTAAGTTTTACAGTCTTGATATATATACTGTTGTGTTGCTTGACATTCATTTAATTAAAACAATAGAATTTGTCATCTTTATTTTAACAATTTAAAAACAAAATATACGAAACAAACACCCCTCAAAATTATTATAACAGGAGAAAACTAGATGGATCTTCGACTGCGCGCAGTCGAAAATGATGCCTCCGCCATTACGCGATTTATATCAAGCCCAAATCAACATGTACACTGAATTGATTCTGTCAACTCAATTTTGATGATCACAAGCTATTTTTGCATATATAAAGAGGTCTGTGACCTTTGACCTTTGACCCCAAAATCTAATCAGATCATCGGCCCCCCAAGATACATACATGTACCAAGTTTGGTCAGAATCCGTCAATCCGTTCTTGAGATAACGCGATCACAAGCTATTTTTGCATATATAATGAGCTCTGTGACCTTTGACTTTATGACCCCAAAATCTAATCAGATCATCGGCCACCCAAGATACATACATGTACCAAGCTTGGTCAGAATCCGTCAATCCGTTCTTGAGATAACGCGATTTTTTGCATATATAATGAGCTCTGTGACCTTTGACCTTTGACCTCATGACACCAAAATCTAATCAGATCATCGGCCCCTCAAGATACATACATGTACCAAGTTTGGTCAGAATCCGTCAATCCGTTCTTGAGATAACGCGATCACGAGCTGTTTTTGCATATATAATGAGCTCTGTGACCTTTGACCTTTGACCTTTGACCCCATTACCCCAAAATCTAATCAGATCATCGGCCCTCCAAGATACATACATGACCCAAGTTTGGTGAAAATCCGTCAATCGGTTCTTGAGATAACGCGATCACGAGCTGTTTTTGCATATATAATGAGCTCTGTGACCTTTGACCTTTGACCTCATGACCCCAAAATCTAATCAGATCATCGGCCCCCCAAGATACATACATGACCCAAGTTTGGTGAAAATCCGTCAATCGGTTCTTGAGATAACGCGATCACGAGAACGGGACGTACGTACGTACGTACGGACGTACGGACGTACGGACGGACGGACAACCCGAAAACATAATGCCTCCGGCTACTTCGTTGCGGAGGCATAAAAATACATTGTAATTGTTCATGAATGGGGATGGGGGAAGAGATGATCATAATAACTTTCAATAAAAACTTAAGGATATGTTTCCATGAGTACTAACAAATACAGTTCCTGATAAACGACTTACACTTCCTTCACAGAATCGTAGAACCTCTAACAAGTTGAACGCAAGTGCTCTTCCCACAGCCACTGCTGCCAACCAGGGCAACTGTCTGACCAACGTTGATGCTAATGCTGAGTTAACGAGAACACTGTCTTACATGCACACACAACAAATCATGCAAAAAGTGCTGTTAACTTACACTTCCTTCACAGACATCGTAGAACCTCTAACAAGTTGAACACAAGTGCTCTTCCCACAGCCACTGCTGCCAACCAGGGCAACTGTCTGACCAACGTTGATGCTAAAGCTGAGTTAATGAGAACACTGTCTTACATGCACACACAACAAATCATGCAAAAAGTGCTGTTAACTTACACTTCCTTCACAGACGTCATAGAACCTCTTCACAAGTTGAACACAAGTGCTCTTCCCGCAGCCACTGCTGCCCACCAGGGCAACTGTCTGACCAACGTTGATGTCCAGATTCAGTCCGTTGAGCACCTTGACTTCTGCTCTGGACGGGTAGGAGAAGTGGACGTTCTGGAAGGACACCTTGCCGGTCAGCTTCTCTGGTTTCTTGCCGTCTTCGGAGAAACAGTCGATGGTTGGGATCTGAATGTTGACAAAGAATGAGTTATAATTCACACTAATCTGTTCAGGACTGTTCTGGAAAGACACCTTGCAGATCAGCTTATTTATTGGTACCGTCAGTCGAAAAACAGTTGGAATCTGAATGTTGACAAACAATGAGCTATAATTCACATTAATATCTGTTTATTGGCAACTTCAGCTCTAAAAAGGGGAGGAGAATTTACATTTTGGAAAGACACTTTGCCAGTCAGCATATCTGGTTTGTTCCTGGTTGTCGATGGTTGGGATCTAGAAGTGGACATTCTGGAAAGACACTTTACAGGTCAGCTTATCAGGTTGATTGCCGTCTTCAGAGAAACAGTCGATGGTTGGAATCTGAATGTTGACAAAGAATTATTAATTCACATTAGAATTACTTTGTATATTGATAACTTTGAGCTCTGATAAGGTAGGAGGAAAAAACATTTTCGACAAACCCAGTCGGTCATCAGTTCCAGTGTGTTGTCTCCGTTGGAGGAGCCGTCAATGGTTGGGAAAATTTATGAACCTTATTAGCATAAAAGATTATCATTGTTGGTCTTTCATAAGAAGTAATAAAAGTAAACATGTGTATGGTGATTAAGAATTTAAAGCTATCCACTTACTTTATAAGATATTTCCAAAACTGATGTGTGAGACTTCAATCCTATTAGATATCATTGTTAGATTCTCCTGAACAATATTTTATATTTTCATAGAAAAAGAACAATGTTTTGAATACCTAGTAAAAAATAGACAATGTTTGTGAATGTGAATATAGTGATGATAAATTTGTTCATAAAAAGTTTTCATAATACTGACAGGGAAAGATATCATTCAGACAAGTATTTACCTGGTCTATGACTTCCCAGATGACCGCAGCAGCTGCTCTGGCCGTGGTAAACTCCCCAAAGTTTGGTCCGGCCTGACCAATGGAAAAGGCACCAAACAACACAGACAGGAAACACTGGGTGTATCCAGAGGGAAAACAAACAGGGAGAAAGACTGACTGGTGATAGTTGCTAATTATTACAGAATAATTCAATGAGGGCCCGATCTATAGCTGTTGATTATTAAATATTAAAGGGATAGGTGAGTTTTGGTAAAGAGAGTACAGTTTTGGTCAAACTGAATTTTAGTAAACAAAACCTGCACCATTACATTACAAACTAATAGTTATAACGCCACCATGCTCAAAATGAATGAAACATTACAAATGACAAAGTAAAAAAAATGCCTGTTATTATTTAAAAAGAGCCGTTCAAACTCGAGGGCGCTCTAAAAAAACTCATTGGTTTCAACCATTTAAAATAAAATATTGTGCATGTGATGTTTTGTTGAAATAGTGATTAGATAGAGAGATAATCAACAACTATTTAAAAACCTATTTGAAAGAAACAAATTTGTGGAGCGCCCTCTATACCCAAACTCAACTATCCCTTTAAGTGCAAGGATCTATAACTCTCAAAGAAAAACTTGTTTAAATAGGGATCTACTTGCCTTATTGACATACAGTGCATAATGTGTATTTCTGTGATCTGGCATGTCCACTGTCTACCCAATAAATGCCACACTCTAGAACTGAAAGTATATACAAAACTTACTAATAATTGTTGCATGCAATATTTGCATTTACATGTACTTACAAAGTAAAAGATAAGATAAGAATTTGTTTCACTTACAGTCAAAATGTTTCCAGGTGTAATCTCTCCATTGATGTAAAGAACTGTGCCATACCTACAGAATAAAAACATTGCACAGTTCTTGGTTATTGTATCTCTAACGTTGAAAATGCACGTCTCTATGCGCTGTATTATTACCCTGGTCGTTACTGGTACATTATTCAAATGATGTTTACATTCATTATTTGTATTCTCCAGGAACTCACCAGAATGCAATGCCATAGGTGCAGAACATGGAGAAGAATACACTGTGAATTATCATTATTAAATAATGGAAATGAGCAGAGAGAAAAAAGGCTTTGCCAGGAATCAAACCCGAGACCTCCGGATCACTAGACCGGTGCTCACCCATCGAGCCACAAAGGCACCTGAATGGGGGACGATCCCATAAAACCCTTTTCATTGCTTGCATTATTATCATTATTATTCTTCTCAAGGAACTCACCAGAATGCAATGCCATAGGTGCAGAACATGGAGAAGAAGAGGAGTCCCATAGACAGCTGTGTGAACGTGTCTCGCTTGATGGACTGCTTCTTGGCATCATCCAAGTTTAAGGAGTATCTACAAGGAAATCAGAAGAATAGATAATAATGTTTTGATTTATATAGCGCCTAATATGATTGATAATCATCTCTAAGTGCTTTACAATGATATTATTACCCCGGTCATAGGATACAATGCAAACCAGCACACATTGTGTGCACCATCTCCACTCCCTGGGTTAGGATATCAGAAGGAGAGAAGTTATCTTATCAGAACATGACAATATGTGACCTTACACCACAAATCGACCAATAAGTCGGGGAAACTGATTGTGCTGCTTTTCATAAAACATTAAAATAGAAGTTCATTACCTTTAAAATTGTATATCATTCGTCATATATTTGGACTAAGCAAACCCTCGCAAAATGAACACCAAAGATTTGGAATATGGCTGGAGCATTTTTTAAATTAGGGAGAAACGGGCCATTTAAAAGATCATTATCCATTACATCGCTGTAATAAGAACACATTTATTAGATGAAAAAGTAATATTCAAACACGATTTCCGACGCTCAAAATGTTTCAGAAGCTAGATTTAAATATGCTTATTCAGGAAATACCGAAATCCCAAATCTCATATTTTGAAACAAAAGAGAAACTACCACAGCGACATAATGGTCGTTTTGTGGGGTAAGGTCACATATGGAATGATGTTCAGGGGGAAATTATGGCAATGGGAAAACGTGACAATGGGAACTTGAGGATGGGAAAACATGAGAATGGGAATAACTTGAGATTGGGAAACCATGAGAAATGGAAACCTGTAGTTGGGAAAACTTAATGGGCAACATAACAACAGGAGTACATAAGAACGGGAAAACAACGGACAACAGGAAAACTTGAGGATGGGAAAACATGACAACAGAACAAAATTGGAACAAGAAAACATGAGAGTGGGAAATAAAAAAAATGGCAAAAATTTGACAATTTCTGGAAAACATGACAACATGCAATTTTGTTAGCCCCTTTTATCAATTCGTTTTTACTGTATTGTTATTGTTAATTCAAGATGCTTCATTAATTTGTACTATGACTATTGTAAATTGTAAATTGAACTGATTATTATTGACAATAAATCCATTTGATTTCATTTCAAACTGTAAAACCTAAGAACTGACCTTTCAACTTCCTTCTCCTCCCCTCCAAATGCCACCACAGTCCTGATGCCTGACAACACCTCATCGGCTATAGCTCCTGCCTTGGCGTAGGCATCTAGGGTACCCTTGGTAAGCTTCTCGATGAGCTGTCATGGATGAAATATGCAATTTATAGTAAGAAAAATAATACAATTCTACATTTATGTAATGTTGGAGAGCTTTGTATAGCTCCTGCTTTAGCATAGGCTTTGGCGTAGGCAACTAGGGGACCCGTTGTAAGCTTTTGGATAACCTGTGATGGAGAAAATAAGTTTAATAGTAAGAAGACATTAATAATACATAACAAGTCTGCATTTTATATGATATTGCAGAATTATAACAATAGCTCCTGCCTCAGCATATAGGCATCTAGGTAAAATCTAGGTAAATAGGTAAAAGTATGAGAATCTGCATTGTTGTGATCTGATATGTCCACTGAGTAATGCATGACATTTTCATGTTAAATGGATGTTATATGGCCGAGTAATGAGCAAAGATGCATCGCACTCATTGCCCTGATTTCGTACAACAAAAGAGAAATTTGAAAGACCGAAACCTGTCCCATGCTTCTATTGGTAAGATGAATGCTTCAAGGTACATGTACATGTATGTGAAAACCACCACATTTCTAAGTATTATAAGTTTTGAGGATTTAGACAATGTTACTAGATCCCTTTAAGGGGACACCAGGCAAAGAACAACACATAATTATGTTTTGGTACCGTTGTGTGATATCAAATAGAAGCCTAACATTTTGCAAAGGGTTGTGTGATTCATAAACGATGCAATTAATAACCACCACTTAAGGAACCATGATTATTTCATGGTTCCATATGCGCCAAACATTTGCGAGTGCGCCAATTCTATTCACGCGTACGTTTGGAGATAATAGAATCACGGACAATGCCTTCGTCCTAGACAAAAGGTAGTCTTCGTATGCAGACCACTGAACACATGTTATATTAAATAATTTACCTTATCCCAACATAAATAAACACCGAATGTTCAGTGCGTGTTTGAGCCGCTGTGAAAAAATATCACAGGCGGACTCGGGTAGGAATCGAAAACCACAACCTCCTGATTGCTAGACAGGCGTCATACCACTAGACCACCGAGATTGCCCCGATGACTATACGGCTGGTTCGATTCACATAATAGCAGTAGGTACATGAACACATGTTATAGTACGGTGATGCTTTTTCCCAATTATATATTTGTTCTGAAAACCTATTTTTCTGATTTGTTGGTGTAATGGACTACTAAAAACTGTTATCTTCCTTTTATAGGAATATTATTTTTGGGTGATGGTACCCTTTAAAGCGATGCTCACCTTAGCTGTAACTCCGACCAGGGGAATGATGAGGATCAAGGACACGGCGATGATGACCAAGGTTAGTTTCCAGCTCTTGACGAATCCGATGATGAACCCGGAGAGACAAGTTGAAATGTACTGCAGCATCATGCCTAGCTTACTGCCTGTACCAGTGCGGATCTTGGATATGTCACTGAAAGATAGTAAAATAGTTATTTCCAACAGTTATCTATATTATTTTGTTTGCAGTTTCCAGCCAGCTCTTGACGAACCCGATGATGAACTCAGAGAAAAAGGTTGCGATGTACTGCAGCATCATGCCTAGCTTGCTGCCTGTACCAGTACGAATCTTCGATATGTCACTGAAAGATACATGTAGCATGAAAGAAACAAATATTATTAAAAAGTATTTAGGAAAGTGGAGGAAAAACACAAACTGATCGTAGAGAGGATGGATTTCAGTTGTTGTTGTCTTAAATATTTGTTTGGAGCTTCCAGATCTTGATGAATCCAGAGAGGCAAGTTGAGATGTACTGCAGCATCATGCATAGCTTGCTGCCTGTACCAGTACGGATCTTGGATATGTCACTGAAAGATAGCATGAAAGCAACAAATATTATGAAATAGTAATTGGGGAAATATGTCAAACAAATATTTAATGATGAAAGATTAGAATTTTCAACAGCCATCTATTGTTTGCAGTTTCCAGCTCTTGACGAACCCGATGATGAATCCAGAGAGGCAGGTTGAGATGTACTGCAGCATCATATCTACAGTAATCTGAACATGGCTATAAATTAACTTACTCAGCAAGTCGTGTGTTGAGCCCTCCACCCTTGTGGACATTGAACCATGCGATCTCCTGTCTCAGTATGGCATGGAAGAACCTCAGTCGGACCTTAATCCATCTACAGTAATCTTGATTTACTAATTTTGATTCTCCAATACAAACACAAAGAAAGTAAGAAACATAAATATAAAATACAACAATAGCAATCATGTATAGATCGTTACTTACTCGGCAAGTCGAGTGTTGAGCTCCCCTCCCTTGTGTACATCGAACCATGCGATCTCCTGTCTCAGTATGGCATGGAAGAACCTCAGTCGGACCTTGTGGATCTGCCTCTCGGCTGCCAGGTCCCACATGGCAACCTGAGGATGGGAAACATAAAGCAGGGCTCGACATTAGCACTTGCCCTATTGCCCGGGGCTAATAAAAATTGATGTCGGGCAAGTAAAATGTCATAAATGGCCTTGTTTGGTTTCCTAATAGACCGCTTCTGTAATGTATACAAATAATATGCGTATGACGTCATAGACTCCCTCATGGCAAGCTTAACAATAGTAACAAGGTCCGGCAAGCTCCGGCAAACTTAGCTTGCCAGACCTAGTTACTATTGTTAAGCTTGCCAACGGGGAGTCTTACGTCATACGCATATTATTTCCATACATTACAGAAGCGGTCTATTGGGCAACTGAATTATTGCTCAAAGATGAGAGAATAATGTTATCCCTGGCTTAGGTTTAAATCTTATCTAGAAGTAAGCGGGCAAGTATACTGTAGATCTATTTGGGCAAGTAGAGTTTGAAAGTTATTACTTTACTTGCCCAAATGGACAAGTAAGGAAGAAAGTTAGTGTGGAGGCTAGCATAAAGAGTTCAATCTTTAAAGGTGTTTCGGATTCGTAAATATGAGATGCAGTGCCATCTTGCTAATAACTTGCTCGCAGTGCAGAATACATACTGTACAGGCTCTATGTTATGTACATGTAGTGCGCACAAACTACAGTAAAAATGTTAAGCGTTTACAGTAGTCACGTTTGTCATCAATTAAAATTTGCTTGAACTGCCAGATCTAACAATATTAGTAATAATAAATAACATTTATAGAGCGTTTAATACATATGTTTCTAAGCGTTGTACATAAAAAGGAATAACATAAGAACAACTCATACATATTTATAAGATAATAAAGAGTACTGCACAATTCAACAACTAACAAGGTCAAGTTATCAGTACAGAATGTTACAATGTGTATGGAGCTGCAATCACTTTGCATATTTGTGACCGGCTATAGCAAAACCCTGCACTTGTCAGTAATTCACGTTTTGAAGAAATGGGCATTTTAAGACTTATGATTGTAAAAATTAAAATAATCATATCTTCGCCAATTATTGACCAATTTTTCAGAACAAGGCATCAAATGAAAGCTTGTGATGAGGCCTTTAAAATGGTATGAAAATCTACACTTAGATTTTTACCGACAAGTGCAGGGTTTTGCTATAGCTGGTCACACTTAGTAAATGGTAGATTGTTTACCTGCAAGTAAGCCAGGACCATGACCCCGATGCCAATGTAGACGTAGTAGATGGAGAATGTGATGATGGAATCCACCGAACTCTGGAAGGCCATCGGGTCTCTGAAGAAAGAATGGAGAGAAAGGAGAGGCAAAAGTAAATAACTGAAGTTTCATCTGCTGTGCATATAACTTCTGGATGACAGATATAAAGGTTGAATATAACATTTATTAATGGGCCACATCTTTTTCAAATGTTGAAGCTCATTTCTTTGTTATCAAGAAGATTTGATTTTTGTAACATTTTCATGCACAAATAAAAATGGCAGCAGCTCCAAATGACGTCAAAATCGATAGCAATTGCGAACGATTCACAATTTAACCCTAACCAGGCCGAAGGGGGGGGGGGGGGGGGGTAGGAATCCACCTCCCTCGACTTTTCGCGTGATAATTCTGCAACGCGCGCAGGTATTGCCGCGCGACTTCATGAGTTTTTTCATTGAAGTCTTGCGAGAGCGCACGGGCGTATTACATGCATGACCGAAACGATACAAACTATCGCATGGGCTATGCGATTAAATCGCACATATATAACGTACGCGTATTGATTGAGCGGTCGTGCAAACAAAAGTCGCGCGCGGGAACCACTAAATAGCTGTGGTTCCGTAGGTCATAGTAATTAATTGCATTGTTCTCAAATTACAGAAACATATCAGACCCCATGAGAGTATGATTGATATTCAATTATAGTACCAAAACTACTAAGCATTGGTTTTATAATGCCCGTTGGTCCCATTTAACCCCAAAAAGACTGGGCTATTTTGAACCTTTAAAAAACTGGGGGGGGGGGGGGGGGGGGGGGCTAAAAGGGCCCCCCCTTAAGATCTCGGCCACCGAAACTCTGATCGACTCCAAATTTGGCATCGCGATAGATGTCCATAAGGTCTACAATATTGCGTAGTTAAAAAAAAAAATTGATTAGAATATGCTAATTAGGGCTAATTAAGTATGCGAAAATTGTATTTTTAATTTTTAATTTTTTTTCCCTCGGCAATCAAAACTCCGATCCACTCCAAATTTGGCATGGTGATAGATGTTCATGAGCTCTACAATATTGCATAGTTAATTTGTTTGTTTTAATTATAATATGCTAATTAGAGCTAATTAATTATGCGAAAAATTTTATTTTTTTCGTATTTTTTGCATTTTTCTTTATATTTGGTGATTGTGTTCCTAGTGCAGTATACATGCTAAGATTATATTGACCCAATCTCTGATAAAACAACAGGATAATCATGAAAATTGATTTTGTTTTACCGTTTTCTATGTTTTTTCTTTGTTTTTATCCTTTTCTTTGTTTTATTCTCTATATATTGTATTGTTTCATGCAAATGAGAATACAATAAGTATTTTCACCATGTGGAATACTAACATTATATTGAAAAGATGGGTGTAAAACTGCAACATAAAAGGTGCATGTAGAAACTGTGTGTGTTATATACATGGAAGAATTAGAAAAAAATTCGAATTTTCTGTGACATGCGATCGCAAAATGTTACATAACACATGGATCGTTGACCCGGTGTGCGCAAATTTGATATCAAAAGTTGCGCAAGATTCTAAGCAAAAAAGTCATGAAGTGGCACCGTAAAATATTTAAGCGTTGCGAAGTAATCGCGAAAAATGCGGAGGGGGGGGGCTAAATCAGCCCCCCCCCCCCCCCCCCCAGTCTTTTTAGGGTTAAGGTTAAAGGGATAGTTGAGTTCTGGTAAGGAGAGTACAGTTTTAGTGAAACTGAATTTTAGTAACCAAAACCTGCATCATTACATTAAAAACTAATAGTTATAACTAGAAAGGAACACAAAATTACAAATGACGTAGTAAAGATCATGTTATCATTCAAAAGAGCCGTTAAAACGTAAGAGGGCGCTCTCTAAACACATTTTTAATAAAATATTGTGCATGTGATGCTTTGTTGAAATAGTGATTAGATAGAGAAATAATTCTCTAATAAACCCGGGGCCCCGGGTTTATTACAAATTGTTATATTTATTGATATTTCAGCCGTTTCTGAACCGATTTTGAACAAACAAAGATGATTTTATTGTTTAAATATTATGCTCTTTCAAATTTTACACTCAGTTTTTCATTACCTCACAAACCAATTAAGTAGTCTAGCGCCCTCTCTACCAAAACTCAACTTTCCCTTTAGGCTGGCAAAACATCAACTTTACATTTATGAAAGCTAAGGGGTTTCTGGGACGAACACCGAACAAAGGGTTTTCTATAGCACAGTCGGTAAGCGCGCCGGTCTAGCAATCCGGAGGTCTCGGTTTTGAATCCCACTGGAATCCCATTTTCTTTGCTCTTTTCAGTCATATTATATTTCTGTTCAGTTTGTTTATATGTTTGAATTAATTATACAAAAAAGCTGCATCACTTTGGTGATCCCTCGCATAATCTCCAAGTTGATTTCTATCCTTCAGGTTTATAATAGCTTCTGACCATTTGAGCAATGAAAGCTAAGTGGTTTCTGGACGAACACAGAACAAAGGGTTTTCTATCTAGCTCAGTCGGTAAGAGCACCGGTCTAGAAATCCGGAGGTCTAGGGTTCGAATCCCGCTGGAATCCCATTTTCTTTCTCGTCAGTTTCTTTATATGCTTGAATTTTATGGGGTGGAATTCCCCTATTAGCACAGCGAAGTACATGTATATAACAATTATAGCTGTGTTTTATAAATGTTTGTAGTATTATCACTATTATAAAGTTCTACTCACGTTGAGTTGACGGTGCCAATAAATGAGTCAGTGACTTCGCCAAACAGTAACATGACGACGGGCAAAGCGACTCCATTACAGCAAGAAGTTAATGTAGCCAGCAGGATCAGGATGACGTCACAGCCAGTAGCAAACCGGAACTGAAAACATTTATAAAGCATATACAAGGAATAAATACTCACTTCAATGCAGTTTATCTATCACATAAGATAAAGATTACTATTCTTATTTATATCGAGATTTGATTTCAAAAGAAAAGACAATGTTTATTGTAACACATTGCTGACTCCATTACTGAGAGACACAAATGTTGCCAGCAGGATCAAGATGATAGCAAACAGGCACAAGTGAGGAGCCTTACATACATGGAGGTCAAGGACTTTTGTTCCTACCACCACATTGTGAATTTACTTCTTTGCTTACCTCTATTGCTGTATTCTAATTTGCTGTATTGCTGTTTTTTCTGTCCGGTATACTTTTCTATTTGCATGTTTTTATTCAAGTTGTGGAATATAAAATTACTTGAAATGAATTGACAATATAAATGCAATACAAGGAATCAACATTTACTACAAGTAGTTTATACCATGTACCATAAATTGCTTAGAAATCTGGATTAATTTCTGTTTAAATTTGATTTACAAAAGAAGAGAGGAAGGTTAATGTTAAATGTATACTTGTTCTATACTGGTTCTATAGCCTTCATCCTGGATCGTGAAGTCTGTTGCCCCAAATTCATGAGCAAAATCATCACTTTGTCATCGCTATCCCTTCTGGATCATGTGATTGCAATACATTGATTCTAAAAAGATTGATTGGCCACTCACAGCCTCTTCATTGTTCCTTGTCTCTGCTCCCTTTCATTAGTTGTTTACGTGTGCACTTATAATATGTGTGTATATACTGTACATGTTTTTGTATGTTTCATTGTCACTTTAATAGCCTCTGAAGAAGATTCTGCTAGGATCGAAAATTTAGGCCCCATAATGACTTTCATTCATGCCCATTATATCTATTTTTTTAGCAAGCACTCATCAATAATTCCAAGAGCTTGCCAGCATCAGTAGGGTTGCCTCTTGTGACAGTTTGATCATGCCACCATGTTATTGTTGCCTTTGTTGTTACATCTTTATAACATTGTTATATCAGTTGTATTCTTTGTTGGCTAGATGTAATCAGCTAATGATGTTACATGTAGTTCTCATTTTTGTTTTATTTGAAAACAAAATGAATGATGATATAAATTGATTTTCTTTTTCTTTTTCAGGCGTCACATTTATTAGGTTTTTATTAATTGTATACTATAAGTAACTGTTTAAATTTCACTTAAATTGTAAACAAAATACAAACATACAAAATAAAACATACCACTTCCAATGTGCCAACAGTCCTAACTTCTTCCTTCTTCTCCTCCTCCTCCTTCTCCTCTCCTTCCTCCATCTGTTTATCATCTACCTGGGCTGCTCCATTCGCAACACTCTCGTAGGGAGGGGGTGGCTCAGCGTACTTGGACCCGTTCCCATTTGCAGTTGGGGTTTGGCCATTGATGGGCAACACCTCAATCACTGCTGGAGCATCTACATAAAAAAAAATGTTTTATTAGTAGTTTCAGGGATACCAGTTGGTTTCTCCAGATGAGCCTGAAAAGAGACCCAGACATGTTGGAGTCTCATTCATGTAATGTAGAATAAGAAGCTTGATAAAGCTTGATATGGAAAGGTGTCGGGGCCTGAAATCAGGCTATAGCCTGAAAACTGGCATCCCTGTAGTTTAGCATGCTAAATCATTATCCATCACACATGATAAAAAAGAAATTATATTTATAAATATGTCTTGTGTAACATCCTCATAGCCATAGGGAAGGGGTGGTTCAGCATACTTTGTTCCATTTCCATTTGCAGTTGGTGGTTAGCATTGATGGGCGAGGCATCAATCACTGCAGGAGCATCTACATTGTATACAAATTATTTGTATAAAAGAAAAAAATACATTTGTTCATATTTCTTGTATCCTAGTATTGGGAAGGGGGGGGTTCAGAGTACTTGGATGCATTTCCATTTGCAGTTTGGGGTCGGCCAATGATGGGTGATACACCAATCACTGTTGGAGCATCATGTATATTAAAATTTTGATTAGGACTTTTATAGCATGCTATCATTTTCAATCACACATATAATTTTTAAAAGGAAATTACATTCATGAATATGTATTGTTCTACAGCCTCACAGTGAAGGGATACCAGCAGTTCCATTTGCAGCTCCAGGTTGGCCACTGATTGGCGAGATGTCAACCACAGTTGTAGCAAGTACTCAAATGAAAGATCTATGTTTCCCCAATTGAAAATTCACTATCAAATTTATCTAACTAGATCTGTCAATTCTTCCCAATCAGAAGTTTGGCTACCATTATCTATCTGGCATAATAAAAAGATTGACGTCCTCCATTCAAGGGTCTTTGTGGCTCAATGGTTGAGCACCGGTCTAGCAATCCGGAGGTCTCGAGTTCGATTCCCGGCAAAGCCTATTTTTCTTCGCTCATTTTCATTCATTTAAAGTAACTTTAAAAAACAAATTAAGAAATAGTGAAAGTACAATACATGAAACAAAGGCAACAAGAATGAAAGCAAAGATGAAAGAATAATGTATTACCTGTGCTGGCGTGTCCGTTCATCTCCACAGTACCATTCTGGGGGAGAACCCCACCACAGGAGCGTCCTCCTCTGTCATCGTTTCTTCCTTCCGATTCAAATGATTAGACAGCAATTACGATCACTGCGGGGTTCAAATCTTCCTGTAGAATGTGGACATGGAAGAAACAGAAATATTACACATTATTGTCACTCGAATTAAATGTTTGATCAGTTATTCAGGATGAGGCACAAAAGAACCAGCAACATTATAGGAAAAAACCCACAACAGGGGTGTCCTCCTCTGTCATCCCTTCTTCCCTCTGATTCAAATTATTAGACAGCAATTACAATCACTGCAGGGTTCTTCAGTTAGGACTTAGGACCTGTAGAAAATGAACATGGGAGGAACAGAATTATTACACATTATTGTCACTAGAATGAAATCTTTGATCAGTTATTCAGGATGAGGCGCAAACAAACCAGCAACATTATAAGACCTGTAGAAAGTTATACCAGAACTAATCAGTCCTCAACAGGAATTTATAACCAAAGAAGGATACAAGTTACAAGAGACTAAATTGCCTAAACAACCATGCACTCACTGTGGAGGCTTTGAGAACTAGCAGTCACAGTAGCACTTAATAATATGATCTCTGCACAGCAAAACTGGCGGCTCACCAATGTCTCAGTAAGAAAGAAACGTTACTGGAAGTCACCAAATAATAAATTACAAATCAACTAATTCTAATAGATTTTACAAACGAAAATAGGCAAGAATGTGTCTGCTCCAGTTCAAGGTTCCTTTTCATGATCGATTGCACAACTTTCTTTTTAATACATTTTTCCTTGTACTATAGAAATATCACACATACCTGAAAAACAATAAATAAAACCACACAAAATCCAACAGACTGCAGACACCATACATCATTATCACTTGCTTTCTCTCTCCTATTTATAATTTGTCTTTCTCTCTCTTATTCTCTTTTTAGTCTTTATATGGCTTTCTCTTCATTCACTTATTCAGATTTCAGAGAAAGGGATATTAGCGTCAATTACAGTTCTGGTGCATTTGTAACAATTAACGACAAATACCGGTAAAGGTAATTTATGCATTCAATAAAAAAATATATTGAACACTAATGGCTGCAATCATAATTACATAAAAGGACTTTGATGGTATACAGGGTGGCCCAAAAAAAACGGAACGGAGCACTTCCCAAAATATAATACCACAATGTTTATGTTCATCGGATAGGGTGTCCTTTCCAATGAAAAACGATACCAAGAACAGTAATTTTGATCAGGTCGTTTTTGTTTAAGGACGCAGTGAGTGAGACCATGTCAGGTGCCGATTTATGTCGATTTCGACCTAGTCAATGCCAGTTTAACCGCACTCCTTGCCCGTAATACCATTCAGCGACCATGTCCATTCTCTCGGCACACGGCTGAGTGCTCACTAACAATAGTGCGCGATGCTCAACGATATGAACGGCGGTTCGTGCGATTCATCAAGCGCTGGCTCAATACAAATTGACAAAAAAGAGAACCTGACATGGTGTCACTCACAGCGCCCTAAAACAAAAACTACACGAACAAATTGACTGTTCTTGGTATCGTTGTTCATTTGAAAAGACACTCTATCCGATGGACATAATACATTTGTTACTATATTTTGGGAAGTGCCCCGTTCCGTTTTTTTTGGGCCACCCTCTATAATAATATTTCTGAGCACTTGTTTGTACACGAATATTGTATATTGTGTCTCTCTAAAAACATGTTTACACATTTTGAATAAAAGGCTGATTTAATGCAAGTCTCAGACATTGAAAATAAGAAACCTATGAAATGAAAGAGCTTTTGGGTTAGATAATGCAGGGGAGTTAATTATGATGAAAATACATTCCTAACAATTGAAGGAAACAAAATATGATTATCTACTCTTTTTTATATATAATTAGTAAACATGAAAGAGAACTTACATGTAACTATTGGACAAATAAAACCAATATCTGATTGACCAGAAGTCATCAATAACAATATATCTAGACAAATAAAAGGGAGGGGGGGGGGGGGGTGATTGTGAGTATTGAATTAAAGGTGCTTCATAATTCAAAGAAATAACTTGCTTGATTGTGTCAAGTCAAGGGCGAATTCTGCTTTTTCACATGTATAGCTATGATAAACAACCAAATTAAAAAGTAATTCCTAGTACTATAATTTGGGAATTAAATACAATAACAACTATGTCAACACTTCCATGGTGGGCGAAATAAAATAACAAGTTATATTTATACAAATTATTGCAATGTAATTTCATACCATAAAATATATTTTTAAAACACTTCAAGAACGGAGAAGAAAATTACCTTTCACATATATCATTCCAGACATGTAAATTATACCAAATAGAGTGTTTTTTAAACAATAAAAGAATTGATTGGTAACAAGGTTTTCATAAGAAGTTGTAAAAAGAGTTTTGTTTTTAATTCCTCAATTATCAAATTAACATTTGAACAGTTTCTAATTTCTAATAATTTGTTTTGTGAAATACTATGGCATACTATCAATGAACAGTGGCATAGTGTTCACAGATTTGCTGTTTTGTCAATTTATTGGGGGGACATGCCCCCCCCCCCCCCCCCCCCCCCCCCCCCCCCCACTCACCTCTGCTTCTACAGTGTATACCACTGTCCATGAACTATAATTAGTTTCCTATTTCAACATTCTGTCCCATACATCATACAATATTTGTATTCTTATGATAATAGTACAAATATTTGTTTTTAGGCTTAATAACCAACTTTCTGCACTTTCTAAAGTAATGGGCTCATTCAAAGAATACTGTATTTTATTTTAAAAGTATTTTGCTCATGAACAAATCTGAAAATGTTTTGATTTGAGGATGTTCATGCCAGGGAAACAATTAAACAACACAAAGTACATTTTCAGTCAAATTGCTTCAAAATGGTTCAACATTCTCTGTAAAACTAAGTCTTCTTTATAATATTGATGTTTTTTAAACTAAATATGTTTTTACCAGTTTTAAGTTACTTTCACAAATTAGCAGATTATGACGTACAAATGATAAATAAATATTGGTACAGTAAATTCAACAGGGATCTATTTTCCGCATGGCATCACAGCTGGAATTAGGATTATGCAGGCTTGGATTATGGCTTGGTTTATATTGAAGTGGCACCAGAAAGGGCACCCTGAAAAGGCACAATGTGCAGTTTGATAATACGCAAAGTGGATGTGTCATATAATAGGCAGACCCTGAATATATTACTCCTCTAAGTACAGTGCAGTCAATCAGCACTTTTCTCATAATAGGCATTACCCTCCACAGAGTTGACAACAAAACCCATCACACCACTTTATTAAAGCCTTTATCAGGGATTTGCATGCAGATGATCTAGAAAACACTGAGATGGTTATATTTATAAGAAAAATACAGAAGTTCATAAAATAAAGTAGCTTTAAATTTTTATCATTTAGCGGCCATTGCATTCATAATTATTATCATGCATTATTTTGAATTAAGTGCTACAAGCTCATCATTCAATTCTGATGATTTAATATGAAAAGGAGGGCCAAATTTCCATTCACAAAACAATAACCACTATAGGATGTTTGAAGTTTCACAAACACTATTTTTTTCCTTCTCAATATACAGCTTTACTGTGACAATCAGAGACTTTTTTCAGCAAGTCTACAAAGCACTGAACTGGCCTTTAATATTTTCAGCTGATGAATGATTCAGCACTTTTTTTAGAATACATGTGTCCAGTGAGCCATGCTTCAAGCTATGTGTCCACATCTAGAGCAAATTTCAGGGGCTTATAACCCAAAGCCATATTTTTCTCACTAATAATGCTTTAGTGCAGGGCTGGGCACTAGCACTTGCCCCTTTGTCCGGGGCAAGTAGAAATTGATGTTGGGCAAGTAATAGTCTATAGTTTGCTTGCCCAATCACTCGGGCAACTTAAATTTCTCTGCAAATAAAGAAACTGTCCTTGCATGATGAAAATCTCATCAGGGCCCCGTTGCAGAAAGAGATACAATCGATTGTAAGTTGCGATTAACCGTAAGTCTGATCACGTGTTTAGATGCGCAAATCTGATTGGTTGAAACGCTTACATTTTCGGACTTACGATCAATCGTAACTTACAATCGATTGTATCTCTTTCTGCAACAAGGTCCTAGAAGTATAAAGCAGGCATTGCCTGGAAGTAAATTGTCTGTTTGGGCAAGTGAAATTTGAACATTTATTATTTTACTTGCCCAAACGGGCCAGTAAAGAAAAAAGTTAGTGTTGAGGCTTGCTTACTGCTTATAGCCCGGTCACATATCAACGGATTGCGCAAACGGATGTCAAACGGAGAGCTAAATTTTCCATCCGTTCTATACGTTTCTTGTCCGTTCCTTGCCCGGTGATGTACGTTGTTGTATGTTTTGTACATGAAGCAATGAGGACGACTTTCATCACCGGATAATATAATTTCGCAAATTGTCTATTCGTTGGGCATACGTTTCCGATATCCCTTGATATCTGACCGGGCCATTAGTGACTCACTGTCTCTGAGACAAACTAGATAAACTATAGATATTTAAAATAAAGCTATTTTGATCTTACAATTACATACGGTACTTCAAATCCATAACGGATCTATGCAGAGATTACTTGAATACATGTATGTATTTGCATGGAAATACATACATGTATGTGCATGGAAATACAGTAAATACTGAAATGAGATGACTTGGTGACTAGCTATATAACACTAGAAGTAATTATCTTTCAGCATTTTCAACATACGATACCTTACTAAAAATTTGTGAAGCTAATCAAAAATATTGAAGATGGCAAAATTTACAAATTACAATCCTGCAAATTGCACAGAATTTGGCTAGAGGGCTGCTCAAAGACGGGTCAATCTACAATGTATTTGATGCCAAAAAAGCCTTTTCTGCTAATTCCTCCTTGTTTACTAAAATTGTGTAACAAAGATGTGAGATTAAAACAAATGCCATGTATGTACTATTGACATTTAAACAAATAGAAAATTGTGCCACAGGTCTGCATACTGTACATTTTGTTTAAATTATACAATGCAATTACTTACCAAAATAACAGCGATAGGCCTACAGGGCTTGAAGATTTTTACTTTTAAGTTGTAATCTTGAGTAAAAATGTACACAGCTAGGCCCCAGATCTACAGTAGGTAGTAATTAGTGTAGTCCCTCAAAATCTCAATCAGTGTTGTATAATCATCTGTCAAATGCCATGTTTGTATTAAAAGCAGACTACTTGCAATGACATACATGTACCAGACATATCAGGTGATAAATATTGTGATTGTACGTATGTCATACTGCATGTTGCAATATTACAGCAAGATTGCGTGCAACCAAAAGTAAAAAGGGTACTGCAAGTAGGGCAATGGTGACAGAAAAGACAGAATTGGATAATAATGTCATCAGAAAGAATGCACAAACACAAAAGACTAATTCCTCCGGGCAAATAGTGACTTCAATGCAATTCATTGTATATTTTGTATTTAAAGCAGACTACTTGCAATGGCATACCGGACATATCAGGCGATAAACATTATGATTGTTCATCATACTGCATGTTGCAATATTACAGCAAGATTGCGTGCAACCAAAAGTAAACAGGTACTGAAAGTAGGGCAATGGTGACAGAAAGACAGAATTGGATAATAATGTCATCAGAAAGAATGCACAAACCCAAAAGACAAATTCCTCCGGGCAAATAGTGACTTTATTTGCAAAGCAATATATATTTTATGTTTTGTAAGTTGAAAAAGAAAAAAAAGAAAAATACATTGTAAGTGACACAATGAGGCGTGCATTTGCTAACTGTACCTGAAGGTCTTTCATTTGAAATAGGAAATCTAATAAATCATTGCACACACTTCTCAATCCTTACAAACTGTTGTATTAAAGGGACTTAGTAACATTGTCAAAAAATCCTCAAAATAAAATTTTAATTCTAGCGGTTCCCTCATACCTTGTTGTATTCGTATTACCAATAAAATCATGGGACAGGTTTCGGTTTTTCAAATATCCCTTTCGTTACAAAGATATGTACGATCGAAGTATTCAGATAAGAAAAACTCTGGTGGAGTTTTTCTTACTGTGTACAAAGTGAGTGCAGTGAGTTAGTGACTATCACTTTGCATTTTCGCTCATTACTTGGCCATGCAATGTCCATTTGACTTGAAATGTTCACACAATACCCTGTGGACATATGAGATAACAACAATATACATTGCATCAACCATTCATCACTTTTTGCACATGTCAACAAAGTTACTAGATCCCTTTAACCCCTTCAGGACTGGTGACTGGTCCCGAAAATATTCGGGATGGAGAATACATGTTATAATATATCAATTTCAATCTGCCCTTAACGGGTTAATCAATTCAGCCTGGGCAGTCAAACAATTTCTACTAATCCGATGGTCAAATGACACCTTAACCCCTTGCCTACAGTCACCGAGGCTAATGTACAAAGTTTAAAACAAAAATGTAAATTAGTCCAAGTTTGATGATACATTGTATGAACCTTTGCGTATTGGACCAACTGGTTTAAAGATAAAGTAAAACAGTACGGGGAAAAACAACTGGGTTGTATGCATGCTGTCAAAACTGTAATAGGAGTTTAAAGCACGCTGCTTCATCTATCAAGCTTTGTATCATGCTCGTATTTTAATTACTTACTCACTTGTTTAAATAACAATATTTACAGTAAGATTGCGTGCAACCATTACAAAAGGCATGCTGAAAGTAGGGCAACTGGATAATAATGTCCACATAAAGAGTGCACCGACATAAAAGAGTTCCTTAGGGCTATTTAAGCTGATTTTAAAGCAATGTATGGTTTGCAATTTGAACACATGCAAAGAAAAATTCAAAGAAGTGACACAGTGAAGCATGCGTATAAAGCCACCTAAAGGTCGTTCATCTCATAGTAAATCTATCACAACACTGCATTCATGCGCTTTCTAGCATTACAGGTATATAACACATTACTTCAGTTTGATAGTAGATACTTTGTCTCTAGAGATATTTAATTTGTCTAATTAATGAAGTAATGAAGTAATGAAGTAATGAAGACTGAACCCTATACCCTAAACCAGAGTCTTACCCGGCAGGAAATAAAACACAATTAATGTCAATTACACCAAGATATTATTTTACCCATGTACCCTTATGTTACAAGATGAACTCAATACATGTATGCTATCAAAAATGTAATACTTGAAGTTGTAATAGTCTGTCAAGCACAATGCATTGAATCTAATTTTAAGCAGTCGACTGCTCCATACTATCAAGCTTCGTATCAGATGTAATTCATACTAAATGTTGCATTACATACCATTTGTATGACTGTGTGTAAACATGAGTACAAAAGAAACAAACTTAACAAAACAACGCGTACTGAAAGTGGGGCAATGATGACATCATTCGATCAATAATGAAATGAAATCATAATCATATTGCACCAGCACAATAGACTTCCTCCGCACAATGCTTGACTTGGGGGCAATACTATAGATTCATGCATAGTATGTGTATTGTTAATGAGGCTTATCGTGCAAAGAAAAATTATGGGGTGATCGACACATTGAGGTGCTTTTCACAAGATAATACGCTGCATCATTGTCTAATCATTTCAAAGCTACATGTACTGTAGTTCTATCTTCATATCGCACCACGATGACACAATATTTCATCATCAAATACAGTTTGCTTCCTGCTATTTATCACCCAATGTACATTAATTAGATATATATCTTCACAATATATTTCAATAATTGCAAGCCATATTATTTGCTCTCCAGATCTATGCATCCACTGGTAAAACTTTGACATTCTTGTAATTCTTGTAGTTGTTATTGTTTTTATCAACATACTTAAATGTTCTGATGCATACAAACTCCTGTACTACCTCTCTTAGACAATGCAGGAATTAATTTTTACTTTATTAGGGGGCTATACTTTTTCTAATCTGACGGATATCCAGAATTTGTTCACATAATACCTAAATGGTAATTTTAGAGGCTACAGTATCTACCGATTTCATGGGGCTATTTTGAAAATTAGGGGGCAAAATCGCCCTCAGCCTCCATATATTTCCTGCTCTGCTCTCAGACCCGGCCCTAAGAAGAGAAAATAGACCATCATTAAACATGGTTGAAGGTTTGCAGAAAAAATAAATTTACATACTCACTAGATCTATATTATTTTTCAACATTTTCACTCAAATCATATAATTTGTAACTTTCCTTTCAAGAAAACACTACAATCATGTTCAACATAATCAATTAATAAATTCATAGGCCCTAGCCTTGCGTAGGGTCCTGTTGCAGTTACATATTTGAATGTTCATCATAAATATATTAATTATCAGGGCTGTTTCTTTTTTGACAGACCACCTCACCCCTAGCCCTGTCTATAGGCCAAGAGAAGAGAGAATGTTCACTGCTTTCAAATTTGTCCTAGTATTACTTGACTGGACTAATTTATTAATGAAATGAGTTCGCGTCCATATCACAGACTGTAACCATAGAAACCAAGGCTGGGTTCCAGTATCATCAATTGATTTAATTCCATGTGCAAATACGAAAGTGTACGTCATGTGCAAACATTCAATAATTACATAAAGAAAGTGTGTCGTGTTCCTCTGCTCTGTTTGCTCAGGGTGAAGTGGTGTTATTATTCATATGAGCCGTAATGGTCAGCACTCCTTTATTATGCTAGCAGCCATTTAGCATGGAACAGTGCAGTTTCTCGGATTTCACTGAATACTGAATAGGATCTTACATAACAATAGGGCAGGAGCTTGAATACACACAGACAATACACCGGCGGTCATCACTGGGTACTGCATGCATGCATGCCAGCAATCATGTGCGAGCTAGTTGTAGTCTGCTTAACTGTATCAATGGTGAATCATAGTATGCTTCCTTGACTCGGTCACTAACAGTAACACTTTACAATGAAAATCCTTGGGATTAGCGAAATGAATTTGTTCATTTTTCGTTCTTTGAAATTTTATGAGGATCAGTATATTACAGAAATGGGCCATTCCACGGTTAGTAACGTTACATTTGAAGGCATCTTACAAGTACAATATAATCTATGTTACATAAAGATGCCTGAATATTTTCTTAACATTTTTGGTAAATTCAATACCTCCTGACAAAACCCTCTTCACACAGTAATTAAAAACAGTTCCACACATTTCAGTGAGTGACAAGACCAACTCAAGCTTTGGTTAGTAACGTTACAAAAAAAGGACATCGAAAAAACAATGAGTCCTTGTGAAAAATATTTCTTGTAAACTGGAGTCATCTGGAATAAATGTTTATTATTAAACCATTGACAGTGTCTTGGCAAGTGGTGTGATGCATAGAAATATTGAAATATATGTCTTTTTGGTTTTCGTGGAAACAGCAAAAACCTGGTAGTAACGTTACAGTTATTAACGTTGTACAGTTTGTCCGTCCAAATTAAATTGATGTTTTCAGCATGATATTGATAATTGTGCATTTCAAATTTATAGAGGAGACACTAGTTGGTGTAATATAGGTTTTTATATTATCCAACAGAAAAAACAGAAAAAGAAATTATAAATTTCTTTAAAATCCTATAAAACTGTTTCAAACATGTGTAGTCCCACATGTGCCATTTCATGTATAGTTCTGTTTCTCTGTAACGAGGACACGACAGTGTGATTTAAAGGTGGGAAATTACATATGTAAAGCTCTCTCTCTGTTTTATTGTGATTCATGAGATACTGAAGCTTGAAAAAGAACCAGGATTTGAGAAAAATGTAATAGAAAATTGGGTTGAATGTCCTTCTAATCATGGAATTGCCCAAATGATGAAATACAGTCAAACCTGTCTATAGTGGCCACCCAAGGGAGACAAGAAATGTGGCCACTGTAGACAGGTGACCTCTATAGACAAGTTCAATTACACTGTTTTTCTCTGCAAGGGATCACTTTGAGTGGCCACTATAGGCAGGTTGGCTGCTATAGACAGGTGGCCGCTAAGACAGGTTTGACTGTACATGTTCTTGACTGTTAAATGATCAAATTGGAAAACTAAGAATTGTTTCATTTATTTGAGCCTAGCAAATTACATAAATTTATGTTGTATTGCTCTCCCTAAAATAGATGGCAATCCAGATTGACATCTACATGTATAGTAGACTTACCAAAGAAAAGTATGTCAGTTAAGATTTTCAAGCAAATTACATAATTAAGTAATTTTTACTGTTCAAGAAATACACTTGACTTAATGAAACTCTGTATGCAAATTAGTTTTCAACTTTTTACCGACTGAATAAAAGTCTCACCTTAAAGGGAGTGTCATTGGTTTGTTCATAACTTTTTAGATCTTCAGTTCGCCACATACATTGTATTTACTAGAGAGCTGAAAATACGAACTACATAATTTTTAAAATCAGAAATAGAGGTTTTTATGTTTCTGTTATTTGTATTCAAACATGTAGCATGCTATACTGGCCAAGGACAAACAATCACAATATAATTTGTAAAACAAAAAATCACTGGAATAAAACAGACAGATAGAAATTAGTTCTAAGATTTCTCTTCTGGGCAATTCCACCATAACGGAATTACATTCAGAGACGTTTTTTGCTCATTATTTCATTCCCTGCGCAATATTCTCATGACTTAAGTAAATTTTGATACTTATATAAGTTGCACGGGTAACCAGGCTACAACATGATAGGGAAATGGTTTTATATCTTCCATATGTTGTTGCACACTAGACCAATATGTGTGACCGTAACGGAATTACCGGAGAATGGAGTTTTTTTTTTGCTACAAGTTTGCGTTGAGTTTCTCTGAAATATAAGACACTTTGAAACTGATTTTATGTATTTTTTCTATCTTGATAATGTCAACTTCATTTTGGAACAAGTACGTGCATAAACAACACAATGATAAGTTCACAAATTCATTTTTTTGAAAAAAGACCACTGTAACGGAATTACACAAATTTGTAACGGAATTACATCTCTGAAAGTTACAAGGAAAAATCAATTATTTTGCACTCAACTTTTCTTACATGCTAATGCAAACATCAAGGCTATCTAGCACTTGAATATAAACCATAATTTGACATATCTGTAAAGCAATTTTTGAACTTGTTATGTGTAAAATAAATGAAAATATGGCCAAAATACAAATAAGAGTGAAATTTGAAAAAAATATTGCTAAAATCCAGCTTTATTTTGGTTTATTTTAAGCTTCATATTAGTAGGCAAGAAATTAAAAAGGATTGCATCAATTTAATGAAAGAAAAATCCTAGGAACTATGTCCACTAATGTGTGTAACGGAATTAAAGAACTTAAGCAGTGAAATCAATTTTTCCACAAATCGGTACATGAACAACAAAGAATTCACATTTTAGCTTCAATACTTTTCAAAAGTCAATAATTTGACGATAATAACCATATTTGAAGAAAAAAAAAGCAAAATTTTAGAATTTTTCCTTTACATGTACTTCAAGAAAAATGGTTAAATTGTGAAAAAAAATGTACTACATTAAATGTGAAATGCTAAATAACTGCACATAATCAATATCAAGCAACATTTAAACAATTACAAATCACAAACAGGTCAAATCATTCAACTTTCAATGCTATAAAAGCCTCGTAAACTTCCTGAATATTGGAAATCTGTGTGAATGGAAATGCATTGTGAATGGGTAATTCCACTGACATTACAGAATGACAAAAAAGTGATTTTTAGCTCTGTTTTCTTAATCATATTTAAAATTCCTCTCACTTTCACAGTTTTTAAAACTTTAATAACTGGCAGGGGTACTAGAGGTACAACAGAACCCAAGATTGTTACAAATCTATAACACTGTAGCGTCCAGAGACCAAAATACAATCATAACGGAAAGGGGTCTTTCATTCAACACTAACTATGTAATGATTTTCTGCAAAAGCTACCACAAAAAATTCTTCATTGGTAATAAAAACTTATCATTTAAGTTACAAACTTGGATTTGGTACATCTTTTTTTCCAGAAATGATCTATTTTAACCTCTGAAATTACCTTAAGACAAACTAATGTCACTGTACATAACGGAATTACGCCTGTGAAATCCACCCATGAAAATGCAATTTCTTGGTTACATTTTTCTGCTTTTCTGCTTATAGGCATTAGTAAAGAATGTGTATGCATTGTTCATCACAAGCTCTTACATAAGGACCAGAACAAATCCTGAAGTTATGTGTGTGCGTAACAGAATTACAAGAAAATCAAGATTTGTTATATAAACTCTTGTTATATTCTAAAATTATTCTTTAAAAAATTCATCCTAAATTGATCTTAAATTACTCTCAAATCAATTTGGAATGCGTTTTCATCCATTCCATGAAATACGTGTATAGATGTATATCGGATATAAACGTGTATGATCCTCAAACAAAAAGTTGGCATATAAAATATAAATGGAATTGCCAAAAATTAAAGACACCTTTAGGAATTCCCATTTGAAAATGCAAATACTTTGTACATCATTCTTCTTTGATCTGCATACAGAAGCACACTGAACACTCAATGTATTCTGACTTTATGATAATGAATAAAACATGTGTATCTTAGCCTGTATTATGTTTAGTTTTGAATATCTTGAAGCCTATTCTGTATTTATGTTTAATTTTATATGCTTCAGTTTAATACAAATTTACATAATTAATGATAAGTTATGAGCCTTTAACTGATCAATGATATTCAAATCTACATACAATTACAAAATTATTAATATTAAATCTCCTTGAAAGTTGAAGGTATGATTTATATCTTAAAATACATGAATGTAAATTAATGTGAGAAAACAAATGTAGCACCAGTGTCATACTAATCACTGGATATTTAAAAACAAATTGTATTGTTTTTGTTTTTCCCTTTCTAAAGTACAAACATGAATCTGCTGCATCTTCATAATTTCAGTCAAGTGGTTCTTGCTGGAAACTAATTTAATGATAGAACATTATCATTTCTATTATGTTCATTGAGAGATTAGAGAAATTATCTATCGTGTATCAATTTAGTTAAATCACCATTGATGCAATATGAAGCATGTGGGTACAATGAGTCACATAAAGTAACATTGTACAGTACTTACTTGTATAATGACGTATTGTCTACATGGCTACAGTTCATGCTATTTAAAGGGTATTTCTACATTGAGAACAAGAATTTTTTTTATTACCCACGCCGATGAAATCGGCAGGGGGTTATGTAAAGGGTTCCGTATGTTTGTTTGTTTGTTTGTTTGTTTGTTTTTTTTTTTTTTTTTTTGTTTGTTTGTGTACAAGATAACTAGAGAACGGGTGAACGGATTTGCACCAAATTTTCAGGGAATGTTTGGATAGTGACATGGAAGAATCGATTAGATTTTGGTGATGATTGGTTGACCCCTGCAAATTCTGTGGAACCTTGAAGTTTGAGTATGTATTTAATTAGGCATCGTCATTCGGCGTTACATGGCGTGCGCGCATGGGCCATATTTTTGTACACGTAGTTTGCGCGATGTTTGGCTGTGGGCAATGCAACTTCGCTATTGCAAGGGTGGAGGGATATACTATTTTTCCAAATGTAATGCGGTCAAACAGCTGATTGAACCACGTAATATGCATGTGAAGTATACACAAGAGATGCTTGCGATGATTATAGATCCGGTTCGTGTTTTGAATCGAGAAACTCGACCAATTTCAACCTCCGTAAGTCATTTTTTGCCGCATTTTCGCAGTGAACTTTGTTGAAATCTCAAATTTTCGAGCAATCGGAAGTAGGGTGCACTTTGGAAACTTACATTTTTGGATGATTCAGGTGTTTTTATTGTCAATAATTTTGTACACTGCCTCGCCATGGGGCTGCCGCGCCGCAAGCAAGCGGCCTACACCCTGGCCTAGGCATTTTCACCAAATCGTGCCTAAAACGCGCTGGTTAGCCTGCGGTAAGCAAAACAGGGTTGAGGCCGACGAAGGGGTAGAACAGGGCTAATGGGAGGCATGGGTATGCTGACTTTGTCGGCCTTCTAGTTTTCAGTAATATCATTCAATACCTTACAAACCATGTGCATGTAATTCCGTTACGTAACGGAATTACTAATACCGTTACGCCAATTTTTGAAAAAGTAGTGACATTATTTTAGAAAATTATGTTGGAAGTTCTTAGGACTGTGGTGAAGGAAGAGAATTCACAATGACATGACTAAAGAACAAGTAATAAGATATTGAGAAAAACTTATTACGTTTTATCGTAACGGAATTACGATCAAATATGCATAGATTTCAAAAATTTCTCAAAAAAAAAAATGCAATGAAGTTACTGCCCATGCTTTACAATTTGTGATTGTTGCTACATTGTATGGAAAATATGAGAAAAAGAGCAGAAACAATCATTGAATTAAAAGATTCACTTCATTTTCATGAAATGAAGCTGATTTATGAATAAAATGTCATACATTTCTGTTCAATTCAAGCAGAAATATTTGCAAAACCAATAGAGCTATACACAAATGGTTTTCAGTTTCCTAAAATTCAAGTTTTCCTCTATCGATAACAGTTTGATTTAGGGAAGATTGCTCAACTTTGAGATGTGGTGTTTTTGCCTTCTCTCATACGGAATTGCCCTTCTTCCAGTTTCAATTTAAAACCTTTGCTACAGGAAGCACTTTTATAAGACATTTTTGGTATGAATTATTTTATGTTTTCTGTGAGTAAAAATCATTTGCAAACAAATGTTCAGAACGTGACATAGATCTGTTTTGAGAAGTGGGGGGGGGGGGGGGGTGATTTGAGGCAACCCCAAACATATTTCATGAGGGCTATTTTTTAGATTTAGAAAGAAAAATGTGCTCACATGGGCTATTTTGGGGCTCATTCATTGTCTTTCATTTGTGTTATATTTATTTTTCTCATACTTTGTAATATAATAACTAATTATAAAGATCCCAAATTCTATTTAAAGTATCTGAAGAAAATCATTCTTCGAATAAAAAGAACATTTGCATGCATGGGACTATTAGACAACAAATTTGATATACACAGCGAGGCGATTTTGTTGTAAACAATTTAACTTTTTTTGCCCCGTGTTATGGTCCACAGGGGCGGTTTCAAAGGTTACAGGGACAAAACGCCCTAGATAAGATGCCCCTGTGCACTTATTTGCGCTGATGCTAGGGAGCGACCAAGCCGAGGGCGCACGAGGGGGGGGGGGGGGAGGGTGTGGGGTATGCCCCCTCCCACGTTAGGGAGCTTTTGCAATTTTTCACTTAAAATAATGCAAGCTGGTGCAAATCTTAGAAGGAAATATGATAATATAATATAATTTAAGAAATCATCTCTGCTCATGATTAGACAGTATAATTACAAATACAAACAAACCTACAGACACACACTGACACACATCCCACGAACATACATGCATACTAATTTGGGGGAGGTGGTTTACCCCCTCTCACGTGGAGAAATGTTTGAAATATGTGTTTAAAATATCACTTCAGAGTATTGTTATTTATCATACTGCACACATGTAATAAAGATTCAACAGGTTTGTACAGGCCATTCCCCCCCCCCCCCCCCCCCCCACTACCAAAAAGTGTGGGGGGAATATATCCCCCATCCCCCAGGAGCTACACCCGTGTGACAGTGTGTGTACAATATATAGAATTAATAAATGTCTCAGTCAAACATTCTTAGAACTGTAGTTACTCGAGTGCAGTAAAATGACAAATGAGTACCGTACCATTGATAGAAAATGGAGAGTTCAAATTTCAAACTTCAAAGCAAGTCAAAATAACAGTTAAAAATTCTAGCCAAAGACTATAAGTTATATGAAGCCCAAATCCTGGCACTAACACGGTACGAAAAGACTGACTCGGAATAGGATGATACTGATACTGTCTGTACTATTTGTTAGATTAAGAAAACCCTATTACCGGATACCAAATAGTTTTACTGCACAAAACAAACATTAAATGCATCAGATAAAAGTGGAAATTATACGAGCAGCTGCATTTATTAAACGACATAAAGAATACATCTGTTGTAAAATGTCTTATAGAATTTGCAAACTTTTCTCCATATATTGACTTTCCCTTCCACAAAAGAAGCCTCATCCCGACACTCATACAATTTACAACCATACTTCATAGTTAGCATCTAAGGATAGCTGGACTGGATGGAGTCTGGACACAGGTCAGGGTAGGAAATACATGTACACGGGGGCTGAGGGCGACTTTGCCCCCTAATTTTCAAAAATATCCCCTAAATTCAGTAGTTAGCCCCTAAAATTGCCATGGTAAATGTGAAATATTTTGTGATATCCATCAGATTGAAAAAGTAGCCCCCTAAAATAAATAATTACATTTTTCCTTGGGCTTGGCCTTGGGCTGGCTGGCCTGGCCTGGGCACAATATGAAAATGAAGGCACACAGTCACAAGTCACAATGTCAGCAAAAACTACACACATTTGCAACAAATTAGCAATGTACATTTTACCATTACAAACATTAATATTATCAAATGTATCGAATGCTTACCCAAATGGTTCAATATTTCGTCGTCCCTAGTAGTTGACATTGTCATTATTATCGAAATATATAATTTGTGAGTATCACTATCACTACCTATACTATAGTAATACTTACTAGTATGATCAGGCTACCAAATATGGCCCGTGCTGTAATATGGCCCCCCCTATTTATCAGCTGATTAAGTGCATTAACACAGATAATTCCGCGCAGTAAACTTCTTTTGCTTATCTATTTCCTTTGTGGTTAAGCGCAATAAAGACTCATCGCGCAAGCAAAAAACATCTTCTGCGCACTAAAAGTGAAGTGTGTACAAATGAATGGGAAATTTGTTTGCACAGCAGCACAGCACAGGGGAATCATTTACATCGTTTCAGAATCGGCTCCGATTCGGCATATTTGTCAAGTTTATACAAATATTTTGTGGATAAATGTAATCTTGAAGATTTTAAGAACACTTTTATTGGAAAAGTTCATGATTTATCAAAGAAAACGGACCTTTTAGTTTTAAATCATGTAAAAAGGGGGCCATATTACAGCACCCTCTTTCGATGTGATTTTTTTGCGCAGTGAAATGCAAATCGCCATTAAGGGACAATTACGATCGCAGTCGGCAAATAAGCCTAGGTATGGCATTGTTTTCATCTTCATTTGAAGTTAATTCTTGACAAATTTTGTGGTTTCTTCAAAGACATTTTTTCAGATATCGGTTGTTAAATATTAGGGGGGCCATATTCGGACACCGCATAATACTACTTAGTAACTACTGTACTACTACTGTAGTATGGTATTGGGTCCTATTACCGGATACCATTTCTTTACGCCATGAAAACGATCAACATGAAGAACAGAGATATGAATAAAACACAAATAAGTGATCTATATATTCTCAAGATAAAGAATTTATAACTTATTTCGTAGAAAAAAGCGGCAAACTTACGCAAATTGAACTTTTACGGCACCCTTTCAAGAAAGCAGAATTTTTGTAGCGCACAAACCGGGTTGTATTAACCGGACGCACCAAACGTGAATGTTTTGCATGGGAATGTCATTGACATGCGCGCTGCCACTGGTGCGCGGCAAAACGCGCGTATAACGCCTCACGGCGCTTATTTTCTTCGGGAAATGGTGGAAAATGTTTGCTAAACATACATTTATTATCCTCCGTTAATGCCGACTTTCAAATTCAACTTTCAAAATTCGAACGTTTTTCCTATTGGAATTTGCATGTACGGTAATACAACCCGTTCGGTATTGCAACCCCTTGCTAGCCTATACTACTCTATTTTTTTTTATAAACTACTGTATCACTATCACAAGTTATATCAATCGATACTTTTCTATCTACTGGTCATACTGGGAAACGTTAAGATGATTTGTAAATAGTGGCCTCGTTAACCTAACGTCATACAAAAATGCTCATTTAATTCGGAAAAACATAAAATGATACCAAATATCCAGCGGTGATATTGATAACTGCCTCGAGCCCCGCGTGCCACTGATGCAGTGCAGAGGTGCGGGCCCGGGCGTGGCCGCGGCCGGCAGGCTGGCGGGTGGTGGAGATGAGATGATATTTATGCTGCAACAATTTTTTTTATCTATACTTCCCAACTGCAAAAAACCGAGCAAAACTGTAATAGAATCAAGAAACACAATCAAAACGGAATATTTTCTTACCAGGGTCCAAATGACCAATTGTCCATAAACATTACTCAGACAGAATACCTCTGAACAGTCAATTTATTCCACCACTTTCACCCCGTCGCGTCGCCCTTTTCCTTTCCGAGCAAAATATACAGTTATGTAAAGTGATTTTTTATGAACTAGAGTATCGGCATGAGTGGGTATCGATATAATGCAAACTAGTTAGTGGAGGCGGAAGTACCTTGTGCGATCGCTAAACATTCTGGATGATCGGATATCGATATAGATGAAGGGAGTCGATTACGTAACCTTTGCGTAACCATGGTCCAATACTATTGGACCATGGTTACGCAAAGGTTACGTAATCGACATGAGAGAGATAAACAGTCGTCGGCGGAGATCGATCCCGAGATCGATACAACTAATTCAAAAACCAAAAGGTGTAAATAATTAGAATAGCCTACTATTCGCGAAAGTTTTGGCAGGCGATATTTCAATGATAAATTGTATTGAAAAACGAAAATAAGAAACTTATGACAATTAAAGGGATACTGTTGGTGTAGGGGGGCACTTCACAAAAAAAAAATGTGTGATAATGATGAAAAACTGACTGTCAAATTTCAAAGAACATATAATTTTAATGACAGAATAAACTTTATTTGAACAAAATCGGTTCAGAACGGCTGAAATATTCATAAACATATTTGTATTAAAAAATTCTTCACCTGGGAAAAATTTTGACTTTTTAGAAAAAAAATTTAAAATGCTTGAAGACTACTTTGAAAGAAATCTGAATAGGTTTGTAAAAAGTTGTTAATGATATCTCTATTGAATCATTAAATGCACAATTTTGTATGAAAACTGGCTAAAACCAATTATTCTTTTAGAGAGCGCCCTCTTGAGTTGTAACGGCTCTTTTTTTAATGATAATATTAATAGGGTTTAATGTCAAAGGAGTTCGAGAAAAGTCAAAGAGGGCAAAAATGTGTACGTGGTGTAAAGATAACAGTGGCGGATCTACGGGGGGGGGGGGGGGGGGTTCTAACCCTAACCCTAACCCCCCCACCACCCCCCCCCCCCCCCCCCCCCCTTGGGCTGCCAAGTGAAAATGTGATGTGCATAGAAAAACGCCATCATGTGTCCAGACCCACACAGTATCCGCATCGTCATTGGGTCAACCCCCCCCCCCCCCCCCCCTTAGCAAAAAGCTAGATCCGCCCCTAGATAAAGGTGCAGATATTTTTTTTTTAAAGAAACATACAGTACAATTGAAGTTGAGGAGACCTGGAAATTGCCATGGAATGGGAGTTATAGCTATCATGGGACAAACCATAGTAAAAGGGTGCTTATTTTGATAGATCATAAATTAGATATTCAGGGGTAGTAGGCTACAGTTTTGGTAAGGCTGAACTTTAGTAACCAAACCTGGACAGTAACATTATAAACTAACATAGTAATAACTCTACCATGCTCGAAAGGTATACAAAATTACAAATAATTATAAGATCAAGATATATTTATTGATATTTCAGCCGTTTCTGGGTCGATGTTGACCAAATCAAGTTTATTCTGCCATTAAAATGGCATGTTCTCTCAAATTCGACACTCAGTTTATCATTACCTCACAAAAAAATTGTGATGTGCAGCGCCCTCTCTACCAAAACTAAACTACCCCTTTTACTATTTTCAGATAATAATGGTAGATATGTATAATGGAATGCATTATTCAGGGGATAAAATTGATAATGGCTAATGTTTATTTGCCAGTAAGAGGAAGGGAATCACAAAAGATTGATTTTTTGGTCAATTTTGAGAAAATAGTAAAAGAAATTAATAAAGAAAATAATGCAATAATTATGGGGGAGATTTTAATATTATTTTAAATAAAGATTTAGATTATTTTGGAAGTAGTAAACACAATGTTCAGTCTCGATTTAATATTTTATTTGAACAATTTTTAGATAGATTTGAGTTGCTGGATGTTTGGAGGGTAAGGAATGGATTGAAGAAACAGTTTACGTATACCGTATAGGCAAGTTAATCCATTTATGCAAAATAGATTAGATTATTGGTTTGTTTCTAAGCAGATAGAACATATATATAGTACTAAAGTGTGATATAATACATTCTACGGCTCCGGATCATTCAGCCATTCAATTGCAATTTTATGATAAATTAATGTATTCATTTAAGTTTCAGGGATCCTATTGGAAATTGAATAATAGTTTATGTCAAGATAATAAATATATTAATTGTATTAACGAGGAAATTATTAAATTTTAAAAAAAAGAATTTCGAATAGAAATAGAAGATAAAAGAGTTTTATGGGATTTTTTTAAAATGAAAATTTGAAATGTTAGTTGAAAATATTCAAAAGAAAAGGCGAAACAACGAAAACAAAGAATTCTTTGAATTTATATAATTTGGAAGAGGATATTTTGAAGTTGGAAAATGAATTGTTGAATGGGATAGACCAGGGAAAAGTTGATGACATTAGAACGAAAACAAAAAAGATTTACAGGATTGTTATTATTATATAAATGAAGGTATTAAAATTCGTTCTAAGGTAGAGCATCACATTATGAATGTGGAGAAAGAGACACTAGATATTTTACTCAATTAATGAAGTCTAATCAAAATAAAACTTTAATTAGTAAACTTAATATAGATGAAAATATTTATTTGATCAAAAAAATATTATGCAAGAAATATTTAAATTTTATTGTAAGCTCTATGCTCAATCGGAAGAGGAAATTTATTTTGTGGATGATTTTTTTCAGGACTTGCCAAAATTGAATTCAGATTTGTGTGCATTATGTGAAGGTAAAATAACAAACGGTGAATGTATTGCAGCCATGAAAGTAATGGCATCTAATAAATCCTCGGGGAATGATGGATTAAGTGAATTTGATATATTGTTTTGGCCACTAATAGGAATTTTAGTAGTAGATTCTTTTAATTTAGCTTTTGAAAAAAAGGAACTTTCTTCATCACAAAAGCAGGCGGTTATTAGTTTGATTCATAAAGAAGGGAAAGATCCCTTATTTGAAGAGCTTTCAACCAAAAGGCGCTTAATCCACTTTTTCAACTTCCGAGGAAAACAGGTTTCTTTGTCCCTCTTTGTACACGTGCCTATGGGAATATGAAAATTGAACTTTCTATATTTTGATTTTGAGTGAGTTATTTGTCGTAAAATGTGGATTCCTATGAACAGACTTATAATATTCATGGAAAAAATATACAATTAACATTTTTAAGACTTAGAAAATGCACAATGAATAGTAAGCTTAGAGAATTTCAATTTAAAATGCTTTATAATATTATATAAGCGAGAAGTGAACTAATACATAGCCTACAGCTTCGGTTTCTTCCAATATATAAATAATTGCAAGGAGTAATCATAAATGATTGAGAAGGAAGAATAATAGTAGGCGTAGCTTAATAAGTTATGTTCCTCCTTTTAATCCACCAAATGAAAAAAGGCACTGGTCGAAAAACTGGTCTCCGCCAGGACTCGAACCTGGGTCTCCGGCTTGGAACGCCGATGCCTTTATAATATTATATATACTAAATTACATTTATATAATGTATATTTAAAATGGTTAATAGTAATTTATGTTCTTTTTGTGGTAAATATGAAGAAACTTACGAGCATTTATTTTTTCTTTGTGAGAAAGTAAAACCAATTTGGGAAGAGTGTGGGAATTTATTTAATTTAGTAGAGATTACAAATATAAATTGGAAATGTATCCATGTAGGGATAGTTGAGTTAAACGTAGAGAAGGAACAGTTATTAAATCATATAATAATTTTGATAAAATATATGAGATTTATAGATAGTAAAAATAGAAATAAACCACCAACTCCCTTGGAGATTAAGAAAAGATTATTAGAAAATAGAAAGGAGGAGAAGAAATTAGCTGGGGACCAAAATACACTAACATGATAATCTTGATAGTGGGACAATTTAGAATAGCTTCGGGCAGAATAAAATAGGGAAGGCGTCAAGGCGAATAGAAGCAATGAAATGAACATGGCTGATATAATGGTCGAGATTTTTACAAGATGTAGGCATGTTTTCAGTGGCCAGTGTGTGTGAGTGTCTGTGCACGCGTGTGTATGTGTGTAAGTGCTTGTATGGGTGTTTTTTTTTTGGGGGGGGGGAGGGGGGAGAATGTTTTTTCTCTCCTATTTCCCCCTTTTTATGTTTATGCTTTCTTCATGCATGCATGTTTCATGCTTTATTTGTATTATTTAGATGTGAATGTAAAATCATATTCTATATAATTATGTTAAAGGAACTACAGCGTCTAGATGGCCTAATTTTCACAATTTGGCTCTCTCTATGTAATTTTCCCGAAGAAAAAGAATTTGGCAGTCATTTCTCATGAAATCAATCAATGTTGAGGTAATTAGTAAATATCTAATTGTCCTGGGAACGCCCCTTTTAAATCGCCAAAATGTGACGTCATCTAAAGACCGGACTAATGAACTAAATTCTGTAGATGACGCGTCATGACGTAATCCAATGAATTGTCAATCACATGTCAATCACGGTGCTGATTCCGGACGCTAAATGTGGGTGGGGCGTAAACGGGCTGCTAAGTGAGATTTTGCATCAGAAAACTCGTCTTAAATCACTACTGTGTTTATTTTCATCGATTTTTCTTCGGCAGACATATGTTTCAAGTAATCAACTATGGAATAAGTGTTAAAGTACGTTGTATTCTGTAGGTCCTTTAACATGCAGTATTTTTATGTACTGATGTTGTTATTGTTTGTTATTGTTTGTGAAAGCAATGGAGAAAATAAATATAATTGAAAACAAAAAAAGGGGTTATAGTCGTTTGTAATTGTGTATACTTTTCGAGCATGGTGAAGTTATAACTATTATTTTGTACTGTAACGGTGCAGGTTTTGGTTACTAACGTTAAGTTTGACCAATACTCAACTATCACGGTGCGGGAGGAAAATAATATCTATATATAGGTAGGTAGATATAGATAGTTAGATAGATGGATAGATAGATTGATATATAGATAGATAGATATATAGATATATAGATAGATAGATAGATAGATAGATAGATAGATAGATAGATAGAGATAGATAGATAGCCTAGATAGATAGATAGATAGATAGATAGATAGATAGATAGATAGATAGATAGATATATAGATAGATAGATAGATAGGTAGATATAGATAGATAGATATTAAGCAAATAATTACCGTTGGTAAAGGCGATGGCACAAACTATCACTTCCGAGGCAATCTGGATGTAGCTATCTTTCCGAAGCGAAGCTGAGGAAAGATAGCGTATACATTCAGATCGCCGAGGAAGTGATAGTTTGCCATCGCCTGAAACCAAAAGGTGATTATTTGCTTTATATTCCTCATAGGACTTCTTCTACTTCTAGATCTAGTACTAGTCTACTGTTACTGTGTTACTAGGTTTGATCTACTTACCAATATGTTATTCCATGACAATTCCATAACAGTTCAACATGCAAATTCGTTTCACCCCTGTTCGCACAATTGGTCATAATGTCGATGAAATTGAAAACTTTACGTTGTAGTCCACAAGGAGAGTCCTGGACCTGGTCTAGACTAGACTGTCTTGAATCGTGTTCATGTCGGTTTCACTGACAGGTATATGATGTTTTACATTGGCCTACCCCTCTTCCTTGAGTTTCCGAAGCACAGTTTTGAACACTCGACCAGGTTTCGCAAAGTTGGTATCCTTGATAATGTCTATGTCTCGCAAATTCAAAAAATGTCTCTGCAGACCCCATACCTCAAAGCTTGTAGAGATTTCTTACTGTATGACTCACCATTTCGCGATTTCACACCAGCATACAATCTCCCCAACACTTGGTCTAGCGATTTCAAGTCCATGTCAGACAGTTTGTCAAAATGTATGATTCCAGCATCGCAATAATCTTGGATCACTTTCAGGCTGAGCTTAAGTTGTCGCTTTGTATTTTTACTTTCACTCTCAAGTAAAAACGTGTCCATTTCATCCTCATCAAAAAGCTCAAACCTTACGTTTGTGGCCGCCATTTTAGTAAAGCAACAGAACGAGCAATTAACAGCAAACGGTGTAATCAGTATAGGGTGTAATGTACGATACGTATGTACAGTGCATAGCGTGCAGTGTACTACCGTATGCACAACGAATACAATTAAATTTGTAATTCGCGCGCATAGAGTTATCGCGCCGGTACGGAATTTGAGTGGCCACACACTCCACGTTAAATTCAATGCAACCGCGGAGTGTAGATAGTACTTTACCAATTATCTAGTGAGTGCAACGCACTTTCGCCCAAGATATCTACACAGTGTAACGATTTTTTCTTCTCCCATCAATGATGGGCGAAACTATGTTTCATCACGTGATTAACTTTTGACCAATCGTAGAGCAAGATTCTTAGTATGTGGAATATAAATAGATCTATAGATAGATAGATAGATAGATAGATAGATAGATAGATAGATAGATAGATAGATAGATAGATAGATAGATAGATAGATATAAACACTATTAAAGTTCCATATAATATTATAACAATCTGCATGTAGAATGATCAGTCTCTATTCAGAGCTCGTCTGGCTAATACTGGGGTCGTATAGTTAGTCAGATTTATACAAGAATAGGAGAAAACGGGGAGAAAACCGGCCCCATGCATGTAGAGTCGGTTATTTCGAGCAAATGTGCTTTCATAAAATGTCGGATTTTAGATTTATTAAATTTATGGAGTGAGTTTGAGATTCGCTTGTGAAGTATATTGTCGAATGATGCAAACCTATGTGACGATTTTTTGTGTATAGAAAAGCGAATTTCTGCTATATATTGAATGATCATATAAGCGATATTTTTCCCTTTTTGTTCAGTCCTTTTCGAGAATTGCCGTTGATTTGTGGTTGAGGCAATTTATTATATCGATAATGACAAGAAAATAAAAAATAATAAAGGTGATTCAAATTGTTGCTTATTTGGTGTAGGCGACGGAAGCATACTTTGTTTTTCTTCTCCATTTTAGTTGATCTCAATCTCGGGGTGTCGGGGGGGGGGGGGGTCACTCCCACATACGGGCATAGATAGGGGATGGGGGTATATCCCCCTCCTCCCCCTCCACACTTTTTGGTGCGTAGGGGATGGCCTGTACAAACCTCACCCACTTTTTTCAGAGTTACATCTTTATCATCATCATCATCATCAAGTACATGTGGCGCTGTGCAGCGCTGTTGTGGTCTTCACGAGAGCACGCCATGCAACTCTCTCCCACCAACTGCGTTGCACCCTTCATCTAAAACATTTATTCACGTGGGAGAGAGTAAACTCCCTCCCACACCCTTCCCTTATAGTCATGCATTTCTTTCCTTTCTTGAGTGTATAATATTGAATGTATGTTCATTGTTTGTTATGAATTCAATGGGTACCCATTGAAACCAATGCCAATGGGTACCCATTTAATTCAGTTTCAATGGTTACCCAATGAAACCAATGCCAATGAGTACCCATTGAATTCAGTTTCAATGGGTACCCATTTAATTCAATGGGTACCAATTAGAATTTCAATTGGTTTCAACTGGGATTTCGTCCTGGGAGACACACACTTGCCCTTACACAAAACACAACACACACACACACACAAACTAGATAAAACAATTGAATCCTCTTGTATCTTCCCACTCTCTATACCCCTTGAACATGGAAAAGAAAACAAGAAGAAAATCCAGGATTGTCTACTGATTTTGTTTTATTATGTAAATATATCAATTTGTATTATGTAAAAATATGTAAAAATCAAATTATGTAATAACATCAAACACCTGAGGCATTCCATTGAATTCAAATATATAATATAAAACTCATTTCAGTTTGAGAAGGCATTATAATTATGCAGATTAACCCATTGACTAAAGCCCTGTAAGCATCAGGCTTAGTCTTCAACATGTTGAGCATTTTGACATTTAAAGGGCAATGCAACTCAAGAATAGAGTTTATCCTACTTGATATATCGTAATATGCCTTTTTATTATATATAACATAACTCCGACTCAGATTTCTGCTTTGGGAGAAATATGTGAAAACTCTATCGGGCTTACCACTATTCATGCGAACACTGGAGGCCGCCATTATTAGGTGTGTGCGGACTTATGGTCAGTGATATGCACTAATGCATTTCAATAGGACCTATTGTTACCATTGTCTGAATACTTGTAGATGCTTTGACGAGTCTGTAAATCAGTGAAAAGCTTTTTGTTCTGCTTGTAGCGCATTCGTCATAGTTTGCAAAGCATGTCGGGCAATTACAAGAACATGGCCCCTCCCATCACCTTTTGCCGCCGTAAGAATTAGTAAAATGTGGGTATGTTCACGTAAGGATTTCTTGGGATCCAGGAGGCCAAAATTGCCAAGTTATGTATCAAATAAAATGTCTGTTCACCCTCTAAACGATAATAATAGCCGAAAGCCATAGTTTCATTGCCCTTTAATGAATGATTTCTTATATCAAACTTAAAGTACAAGTTCAAGACATTACATTTGTTTACCTCCATCACAAAAACATTTTATTTTAAAAGATGAAGACACATTTCCTTATTAAACATGCTATCCAATATGGCCGCAGTCTCACTTAAAGAAGTAACAAAAATCTGCATCAAAAAACACTGTATATAGTTGTCTTTGGCATAATTTGCGTTCGGCTTAGTTAAGAAAATGTAGCGTTACATTTTTTTTCCCGGGATATTGATATATACACACTAAATTGTATTAAATTTTAAACTATAAACAAAATAATGTATCTATAGGCATCTTTGCACATTTTAAATGTGTATATTTGTTAAGACTTCAACATAATTGTAACCATTTATATTCTACACAATGTTAAAAAGTACAAATTAATTCAACAAATATTGCAAAATAAATTTTTTTATGATTCCTGAGGCAATTAAAATCATATATATCATGTTATGCACACATTACATACTTATATAGGAAAGAAGTCTTCTGAATTAACAATACACTTTCATTTTAATTAATGAAGGTCTTATTAATACAGCAAACTTCATCATTCAATATTTCAGTCATTTCAAGTTATTCATAATTTCCATTTAAACAATTATGTACAATATACAAAAACAAACATACAGAGGAGAATGCAGTTATTATACTATACTCATTTTTTCTCATCACAGAAATAGACAAACATATTCCAAGCATTGATAAAGATACCATATTTCTTTCTTTCTTCTATTTAAATTTCTTACAGCGCATAGAGCCATATGTGATATGCGCGTTATAAATACATTATTATTATTATTATATAGTGGATAATAATAATGGTATAAAGCATTTATATCGTGCCATCTATCTAGGTAACCTATTCTGAGGAACGTAAAGGAAAAGCACTAGTTCTTAGCAATGTTTTCTGTTTACCTAATATTTGGCCTTACATGATTACTTTGTTCTGTCGAAAGAAAGGAAAAAAACCCTAATATATTTATTATCCATTAGTACTGCTTATTTCAACAGGATATGAACAAAAAACAACACACATACATTGCTCATACACTAGCCATTTTACAGTGGCGTAGCGTGGTCGGATTGATTCGGGGAGGGGGGCACACCTTATGTATTTCCCCCCCCCCCCCCCACTGGTATTTTAGGTATTGAGAAAGAGGCGATATTTTGACTTATCATATTTTGTTCTGCAATAAACAAAGTAAATACAAAGATATCAATTTCATATTGATATTACTCACATAGACAGGGAATATATGAAGAAAAATAATAATAATACTTATTAATAATTTTATAGCGCATTTGCAATTATCAGCTGTTCAAAGTGCTTTACAACCTCTACAATCAAATCTACATGATATGCTTTGAAAATAAACTGATATCAATTTTATAATATTACTCACATAGACAGGTTATAAGAAGTACTAAAAACCCTGATATCAAATTTTATATTGATAGAGGCCACATAGGAAGGGAATACATGAACAAAAATAACATGACAGGATTAGATTGCTCTGTAACAAGTTATGGAAACATAATAAACATATATCCAGGCTCGACACTCGCACTGGCCCGCTGGCCCGGGGCCAGTGAAATTGCACTTCGGGCAAGCAAAATTGTTTAAAAGTCATATTTTGTTGGCCAGTTCGGGCAAGCAGATTTTCAACCCAACAAAATTTAAGAAAATCTTGTTTTCTTCCATGTCATGCTTTATCTATAAGATCACATTTTGAATATTAAAACAGTTTTCTCATAAAGTACAATTTGCGGGCCAGTAAATTTTTCTTTCGGGCCACTAAAAAAGGGGAAGCAATTATTTCACTGGCCCGACTGGGCCACTGACAAAAAAGGTAAGTGTTGAGCCCTGATATATCAATTTGAAAAGTCATCATCTTGAATGTCCCGAAATTCCAATTGCCCATCCAACATACTCACTGCAGTTATGGAGATACGTGAAGACATCAAGATTCAAGAAACATTGGTGGAAATCTGTCAAACTGTTCTTGAGATATCGCGAAAACGAGAACAAGACGTATGTACGGATGGGCCAAAAACATAATGCCTGTGTCCACTTTGTTGCAGAGGCATAACAATTATCATATTTCAAAAGGCTTCTTTAAGTGAAACCAGTAAAGTGTCTAACTCCACGAAAATTACTTGGAGCTTCCACATTTCTCTTCTACCGTGTTGTTTGGCTTATGGTAAGAGAAGAATAAAATAGGATTTTTTTAAATGCCCCTTTAGTATGACGATATCTATCATTGATAATCATTCAGCTCAAGAGCGTTAATGAACGGTCCGTAAACCTCATACACGTTATACAGTAATTCGTTGTAAAAGCTGACGTAAATTTTCGCTTTTTTAACCAGGAAAGCAGTGTTCTTTTTCAATGAAACTTTCATGCATCATTCGGACATATCTTACAATGATTTTGGTACAGGATTGAAGTCTCAATTGAAATTTTGGACAACATCTGACACTTTACAGGTGCAGCTTTAATACATGTTGCAGATATTAGTTGATATTATACCCTCTGAATAAGAGGTGAGCTGAGGAGGAGGAGGCCAATTCAGTTTAGAGTGAGTAGATGCTTTTTAGGGACTGGAAGAAATTTGGTTTACAAGCATACACAAATAATATCTGGCATAACAATTCTATCAACTTTCTATTGCTTGGAGCTTGTTGATGAACCATTACAATAATACTGTGAATATTCCTTACTGAAATCAGGGCATGAAACAATACAAATTGATCAAGGGGGGGGGGGAGGCTGCTGGAGCCCCCTGGAGTTTTGATACAAGGCAGGAACCCCCGCTTCCAGATTCTCATTCCCAAATTAAGGTTTTGAAGAAGTGGGGAGTGACATGATGCGGTTTAGGGCCAGGGTGATTTGCTGGAAGCAGTCATCAGTAATATAATCAAACACAAATTATACTTAGCTGGCATAACAATTCTACACACACTATTTTATTGCTTGGAACATTACAATTATAGTACTGTGAATATTCCTAACTGAAATCATGGCTTGAAACAATACAATTTGAATGAGGAAGGACCTCCAGATTATTTCTCACATTATTTCTCCAGGGAGGAGACATAGATACATGTAGGTCAATGTCCTTTGTTCCTCCCTCGACACTATGAAATTACTTCTTAAATTACCTCTTTTTGTTATATTTGATGTGTTTTTACCTGTTGCATTGCTGTTATGCATTGTTTTACCATGTATACTTTCTATTTGAATGTTTTTAAATTCCCGTTGTGGAAAATAAATGAATTTTAATTTGAATATTATTCCAAAATCACAGTTTTGCAGAGGTGAGGAGTGAGCCGATGCGGTTCAGGGCCAGGGTGGTTTGCTGGAAGAAGCCATTTGTATTATAATCATACACAAATTATACCTAGCTGGCATAACAATTCTACACACACTATTTTATTGCTTGGAACTTGTTGATGGACCATTAAAGTAAATAATATTAATTACTGAAATCATGGCTTGAAGCAATACAAATAGGAGGAAGGACCTCCACAGATTATCATTTCCAAATCACAGTTTTGCTGAGGTGAGGAGTGAGCCGATGCGGTTCAGGGCCAGGGTGATTTGTTGGAAGAAGCGATTGGCATCTGTCTTGGAGCTGCTTTTGAATGCACTCACTGTCATCTGCAGTCTGGGGGGAGGGGGGGGGGGGGGGATGGTGGAAGACAGAGGGAAAGAAACATCAGGGATTACAGTTAGAAAAAGAAAAACAAACTTTTAAAATCTAAAGGTGTATTAATTCTCAATATGTCATTAAAATATTAGAAAATTACACTTTGAAAATAATGATCAATTGTGTAATATTGCAGATTATACTAATGTTCAACGAGTCATCAAAATACAAATGACTGATCAATCAACAAATAATAACCCTCGAATAATCAAGAATTTATGACCTGGCATTAAGTCTAGTCAGTATGCACAAATATTAGCTTTTGGTAGCTGTAGTGCAATATCTGGTGCACAAGCATCAAGTAATCATCGATTATGAGGGTGATGGAACAAACAAACCTTGCCTCAGTGATTTGACAGTCATACAATTTTGATTTTTTTTTTATTATTCTGGCCCCCAAAAACTTGATGCACAATACTGCTGAAAACTGCTTATCTACTATAATAATGCCGGATAATAAGATGAGAGTCAATATAGGGCCTAAATCTTCGATCCTAGCAGAACTTTCTTCAGAGGCTGTGTGACAAAGGAACTTAGAGAACATAATAATACATAAACATACAAGTACTGTATTCAAGATAGATTATATGCAAAATTAATTTTGTTTTGCTTGAAAGATACATATATTTTCCATGAGTTATATACTTATGTAGTTTAACATATGTTATACACATCAAACTGATATGATGTTTTGTTCTATCTACCCTGCCTCATGTCACTTTGAAATGGTTTATCCATTTCATTTGTGACAGTGGACCTGAGTCTCTACGTTTTACATATTTTATTATTAATTTCAATTTAATGAAGATGATATATATATACAGGGAAACCCCGTTATACGAGCTCGCTTATAACAAGGTACCGTTTATAACGAGGAGAATCCTTTGGTCCCGATTGTTTCAATGGCATAATGCTCCGCTTATAACGAGCTCGGTTATAGCGAGATACCGGTTATAACGAGGTAAAATCGATAGTCCCGACTACCTCGTTATAACGGGGTTTCCCTGTACTTATAAAAATAATAATATTTGATCTGACTTACTCCTCTGTGCCGATCCTGTAGCAGACCATGTATCCATCAATGACCATGGGAGCGATGGCCCCTAGCACAGGGGTGTATCCTAGGGTACTGGTGGATAGGATATAGTTACCCCCTCCACCACTGAAGAGAAAATAGAAAGAGAGTGACAAATTAAAATAACAATAGGATCAAAAGCGATGGCCTCAAGCACAGGGGTGTATCAGAGATCACATGGTGCTGGTAGATGGGATGTAAATACCACTGGCAAGAAAAATAGAAAGAAATTTAACAAATAGATTGGTTAACAAACATATTATAATGTATGCATACACATTCGTTGCCTGACAACTTGAGGGAAACAATGGTAATGGTAGCACTCTTCCATAAGTGGCAAGGAATTAGATAGAGATACCACAAAAAGTACAAAGTAACTGCCTATGTGCATTCTTTGCTTGACAATATTGGAGAATATCAATGCCTCCAAGAATTGGGGCGTATCCAAAGGTACTGGTAAATAATAATAATATGAACATTAGATTGAATGTAATGACCCCCTCGACCACTTGAAACAAAAATAGGCAACACAAATTATACAGTATGGCTGTAATTACTTGTATAACTATACTCTAGGCAGTTCTGGAATGGGTAAGCCCAATTCTTGAGAGATGACATTAAAGGGGACCACCAGGCAAAGAACCACACATTATTATATGTTTTGGTACCGTTTTGTGATATCAAATAGATACCCAACATTTTGCAAAGGGTTGTGTAATTCATAAACAAAGCAGTTACCTACACCACTTACGGAACCACTACTATTTCCTGGTTCCATACGGGCCAACCATTTGCGAGTACGCCAATGCTATTCACGCGTACGTTTGTAGACAATAGAATCCCAGGCGATTCGTTCGCTCTGCACACATCTTCGCAGTCTTCGCAATTCAGAACGCATGAACGCGTGCTATAGAATGGTGATGCGTTTTTAATTTTTTTTTTTCTGGAAGCATATTTTTGTGAACTTGTTGATGGAATGGAATACTGAAGATGTTACCTTTCATTTATAAGAATATTATTGTTGGGTGGTGGTACCCTTTAAAACCCATCAAATAACTGCTTATCCGCTGTCCCCAAGTTTCTATGATTTCACAACATATGGTATGTGATATTTTTGCAAATTGTTCACGAACCTCTAGGCAGGCAATAACTGTACTATATCTCACCTAAGGGTGTAGGCCTTGTCAATGTATAGGTCTGGAACGGGTAGGCCCAATTCTTGTGAGATGATGTACAGGCCCAGCAGGTGCCTATCGATGCCCAGCCCTGGTGTGCCTTAGTTCAATGATATATTATCATATACCTAGAGTTATAATATGATTATAACTCTAAACTCGTGTGTTATATCTTACCTAAGAGTGTAGGCCTTGTCTGTGTACAATTCTGGAACGGGTAGGCCCAATTCTTGTGAGATGATGTACAGGCCCAACAGGTGTCGGTCAATACCCTGGCCCTGGGATGCCTCGGCCATCAGGGTATTGTGTTTGTCATGGGCCTGCCTTAGCATAGAGAGTTGCTTGGATGTCTGTTAACAATATGAAACAAGAAAACAAAATAGTGTGACATAATTTCGCTTTGGAGCCCTGTTCACAACATGAAACCAGACAAAATCTAGTGATATCTTCTGCTCGGAAGGGATGAATGTTCAAACCACGGTGTAGCATATTTTTATCGTGAAAAAATAAATAAACTCAACTTAATAAACATACATGTTATTACATCCATAATTATTTACCCAAAGTGTTGCAGATTCAACACTTGAATTGAAAGGATGTTAATTAAATTGAGGGGTTAAACTTCACCTGTTGATTAGGGTCTTGCATTGCCCTGCACCAGTCTGTAGCCTCCTTACTGCATGATCTCACTGTCTCTGTCCTGCCATGGTAGAACTGACGGGTTGTCGCTGTCTCATAGGTGGGGGCAGGCCTAGTACAGGATGATATGAGAAAGATATCAACATAAAACTAATTAATGGGCTTTTTGAAATACTTCAAATATAATAATTTAATATAAACTAACTAATGGGCTTTTTAAAAATAGTTAATCTAATAACAAAGTGGTATAGATTGAAATGACCCAATGCCCAAAGCGATAGCTGCCATGGTAGAACTGCCGGGTTGACGCTGTTTCATACTTGGGGGCAGGCCTAGTACAGAACGATAAGGGAGAGAAATTAATGCGAATCATTTGAACAACATTTTTTACAAATTAATAAACCTTCTTTGATATTTGTGCTGATAGTAAAGGGTCTGATATTACAGACTAATGTGTGAACAAGAATTGCGAAATCAGCATGCATGTGATTGCAATATAGCAGTAAGTGTAAGAAAATAGTGTTCAACATGGACTCGTGTGAGCCATCATCGTGTGTTTGATCTTTGAATAAAGCATCACACCTGAAGACTTGTGAATTGTTGTCATTCATAAACTAAACTGCATACTGACACAATATCTAGTAACTTTGTTGACATGTGCAAAAAGTGATGATTGGTTGATATAATGTATATTGTTGTACTATATATTATGTCCACAGGCTATTGTGTGAAAATTTCAAGTCAAATGGACGTTATATGGCCGAGTAATGAGCAAAAATGCAAAGTGATATTCAATAACTCACAGCACTCACGTTGTACACGGTTTCAAAACTCCAACGGATATTTTATTATCTGAAAACTTCAATCGTTCATATCTTTGTAACGAAAGGGAAATTTGAAAAAACGAAACCTGTCCCATGTTTTTTTTTGTCAATACGAACAAAACAAGGTATGAGAGAAATGCCAGTTTTCCAATTGGATTTTGAGGATTTGGACAATGTTACTAAGTCCCTTTAAAGTGGAACCTTCTAATGAGGTGCTTGGGACCATGGAAATTACTGTACTTTGTTATATCAGGTTTCAGGGTAATTTGTAAGAGAATATTATCATTACCATTATTACTACCTTCGGGTCATACCAAAGACTTTAAAAATGGTACCTTCTGCCTTCTAGCCAGGCGCTCGGCATTTATAGAATGGAGAAGGGAAAGTTAATCACACGAGTTACCAGAGGACTGGCCCCCTTCTGTAGCTATCACTACATTTAGTAGATGTGTTGCCAAGGGCTAATGAATCGGAGATAGGCGCCGCCTTATGTGCCAACATTGGCACGGGAAGGACTTTAACTTTGTTTAACTACCTTCCACAAGCAGAACAATGGAATATGAGAATGTAAGAGAATATTATTATTACCATTATTACTACCTTCCATAAGCAGAACAATGGAATATGAGAGTGGGAATCCTCTTATATGGGATTGGTTTCACTGTTTATAAGGTGCTTAGAGATGATGATCAATTATTCACTTCTATGACAAGCAAAAGGTGTAAATATATTTCAAGAAATATGCTGTTCCATTTTGTTTGTGCTACCTGTATGTATACCTGATTACCTGGCTACCTGTATGAATAGAGTATACCATTATTACCTTCCATAAACAGTGTAGTATGCCAGCTGCAGGGCCAGTTGGACAGTGGTATCAGGATGCATCTTGTGTTTTGCTACCTGTATGAATAGAGTCTACCTGGCTACCTGTATGAATAGAGTCTACCTGGCTACATGTATGAATAGAGTCTACCTGGCTACCTGTATGAATAGAGTCTACCTGGCTACCTGTATGAATAGAGTATACCTGGCTACCTGTATGAATAGAGTCTACCTGGCTACCTGTATGAATAGAGTCTACCTGGCTACCTGTATGAATAGAGTAAACCTGGCTACCTGTATGAATAGAGTATACCTGGCTACCTGTATGAATATAGTATACCTGGCTACCTGTATGAATAGAGTATACCTGGCTACCTGTATGAATAGAGTAAACCATTATTACCTTCCATAAGCAGTGTAGTATGCCAGCTGCAAGGCCAGTTGGACGGTGGTATCAGGATGCATCTTGTGTTTCTTCAAGAAGTCTTTGCCGTACAGGTAGTAGGAGCTGAATACCACATCATAGGTGGCTGCCTAAATATAAAAAAATATTTGTGTATATTAGCAGAGTAGGAATTGTCATAGTTCAGGGGCAATATTAATATAACAACGCCCCCCCCCCCCCCCCCCTTAAAAAAAAGCAACAAGCAGATCAAAATCACAATAAAACCCTTATGTTTCTTCACAAAGTCTTTGCCATACAAATAGTAGGAGACCACATCATAGGTGGCTGCCTAAATGTAACAAGAGATTGGAGCAAATGAGTGGAGTAGGAATGTCCATCGTTTAGGGGCAATATTAATAAATCAACCCCTACCCCCAAACAAAAAAGTAACAAGCAGATCTAAATCACAATTAAACCCTTGTGTTTCTTCAAGAAGTCTCAGCCGTACAGGCAGTACAAGCTAAATACCACATCATAGGTAGCTGCCTAAAAACATTAACAAACGATTGGTGTAAATCAGTGGTGAACCCAAAACAAATATTTTTTTCAACGAGCCCTGCATTATCACTTTAGTACCCCCATGAAAAGTTTTTCTCAACAAAACATCCCCTATGAAATTTCCCTACAAAGTGGCTCCTAGTTTTGCCTAACAGTTTTAGGTATGTCTCTATACAGGAAGAAAATATATGATTCACTTGCCCAAGCATGCAAGCCCTGCAATATCACTTCAGTAGAAGCATTTTCTTTTTATCAAACATCACATCAAAGTGGATTCTAGTTTCAGTGGTATATGTGACCGGCTACAGCAAAACCCGGGACTTGTTGGTAATTCATGTTTTGAAGAAATGGGCATTTTAAGTTCACACAATGTGTGTAAAAGACCTACATGTACGATTGTAAAATTGAAACAATCCTATCTTCGCCAATTATTGACCAATTTGTTAGAACAAAGCAGGAAATGAAAGCTTGTGATGATGAGGCCTTTCTAATGGTGTGAAAATCAACATTTTGATTTTTACCAACAAGTGCCAGGTTTTGCTATAGCTGGTCACATATATCATCCCCCTGAACAATATGTATGACTGACAGATCAACGCCCGTGCCTCGTTTTGCCTACCAGTTTGTGGTTTGTCTCTGCGGCATGCTGTACATCCTCTTCAACCCTCCGGTCTGTCGTGAAAAGCAACTCGGTTGGCATCGGAATGTTAGACCGCACTCTACTGTCACCCTGAAAATGACAAAAAAATAACACAATCGTAGTTATACTACTAGTTCAAGATGATTTAATTGCAATCCATTATTAATAAGATTTTAAAAATGAACCTTGACAGCCAAAAATCACTTAACAAACAACCTTGCCAGCCAAGGTTTGCTAAAAAACAAACCTTGCTAGCCAAGATTCACTATACAAAGAACCTTGTCAGCCAAGGTTTAATAAAAAAACAAACATTGCTAGCCAAGATTCACTATACAAAGAACCTTGCCAGCCAAGGTTTAATAAAAAACAAACATTGCTAGCCAAGATTCACTATACAAAGAACCTTGCTAGCCAAGGTTTGCCAAAAATGAACCTTGCCAGCCATTATACGCCAAATTAACTTTAACAGCCAAGATCTGCTAGGCAATGAAACTTACCTCCTGACTTTCATAGAAAAGCGAACCTTGGCAGGAAACAGGTTAACCCTGGCTGCAGGAACCTGTTGGGCTATTCACAAACTCTATGGGGATTTCAGAATCTGTAATTGGTTAACCACTTGCCTACATGAACCTGGGGGTGTTTCACTAAACACTAAAATAAATTTTAGGATCAAATCACATACAATCGATACTAAAATCGATTTTAGTGCTAGTGAAACACCTCACTGATAGGCTATGCACAAAGCCTAGATGGGGATTTCAAAATCTGTAATTGGTTAATCCCTTGCCTACAGGAACCTGATGGGCAATGCACAAAGTCTATGGGGATTTCAGAATCTTGAAGGGAACAGGTTTATGAGACTCACCGGCCAGTCACCACCATGCTTGATCATCTGATCATGGAGGTAGAGGGTCATGATCACTCTTGCCATGCCATCCATCGGAGCATGCTGGAGGCAGGAGGCAGGAGGAAGGAGGATGGAGGGGGATGGAGGGGAAAGGCAGAAAGGGGTTAATGAGACTCACCGGCCAGTCACCACCATGCTTGATCATCTGATCATGGAGGTAGAGGGACATGATCACTCTTGCCATGCCATACACCGGAGCATGCTGGAGGCAGGAGGCAGGAGGAAGGAGGATGGAGGGGGATGGAGGGGAAAGGCAGAAAGGGGTTAATGAGACTCACCGGCCAGTCACCACCATGCTTGATCATCTGATCATGGAGGTAGAGGGACATGATCACTCTTGCCATGCCATCCATCGGAGCATGCTGGAGGCAGGAGGCAGGAGGAAGGAGGATGGAGGGGGATGGAGGGGAAAGGCAGAAAGGGGTTAATGAGACTCACCGGCCAGTCACCACCATGCTTGATCATCTGATCATGGAGGTAGAGGGACATGATCACAATAGCCATGCCGTCCATCGGAGCATGCTGGAGGCAGGAGGCAGGAGGATGGAGGGGGATGGAGGGGAAAGGCAGAAAGGGGTTAATGAGACTCACCGGCCAGTCACCACCATGCTTGATCATCTGATCATGGAGGTAGAGGGACATGATCACAATAGCCATGCCATCCATCGGAGCATGCTGGAGGCAGGAGGCAGGAGGAAGGAGGATGGAGGGGGATGGAGGGGAAAGGCAGAAAGGGGTTAATGATACTCACCGGCCAGTCACCACCATGCTTGATCATCTGTTCATGGAGGTAGAGGGACATGATCACAATAGCCATGCCATCCATCGGTGCATGCTGGAGGCAGAAGGGGAGAGCCAGAAGTTTATGTTTAAAGTGATAGTTGAGTTTTGGTCAAACTTAATTTTAGTGACCAAAACCTGCACCATTACGGTACAAACTAATAGTTATAACTCCACCATGCTCGAAAGGTATACACAATTACAAACGACTAAGTAAAAACCCTGTTATCATTTTAAAAGAGTCTTTACAACTCAAGAGGGTGCTCTTTAAAAAATCATTGGTTTTAGCCATTTTTCATACAAAATGTTTTATTAAAATAATGATTAAATAGAGATATCATCAACAACTATTTAATTTTTTTTTTTTATTTGTTGAAAGAAGTATAAAAGTATTTCATGTATTTGTCTAGCCAGACGATATATAAATAAAATATTTTGAAATCAAATTTTACAACTACATGTATGAGGGCATTTGAAAGGGAATGATTCTCATTTTACATGTTTTATACAATGATCTTTCAAATGGAATTAAAAACCAACCAATTTATTGTCAAGGGGCATTTCGGGAAGCACCAATACTCAAGTGTACCTTTAACAGAAACATTACAAAAATATTGGCTGGAATTCACAAAGGAGGTCTAAGTAAATAATCATTTATAAACTGGAGAAAGAATTTATGTTTAGCAATGTTGAAGCAACACTTTTGCTCATAGAAGTAGGAGGCAAGGGCGCTGGGGAGGATGCAGCCCCCCCCCCCCCCCTGGAGTTTCGAAAACAGCCATATTCGGGCAAAAAGCGCATCAAACACGGGCAAATGATGTCATATTCGGGCAAAACCACATCATACTCGGGCAAAACCATGTCAAGGCAAAATCAAATCATATTTGAAACAACGCCTTGTTATATTTGAGCAAACTCATGTCATTTTCGGGCAAACCCTCTCATATTCGGGCAACATTATGTTATTTCAGGACTAAACTCTCTATGAAAAACATATCATTTTGGGGCATTATAAAGGTAAATCATTATTCAGGCAATAGACCTTAGCCCTAGGGTCAGTCAGTCAGTCATTCAGTCATTCAATCAATCAATCAATCCATCAGTCAATCAATCAATCAATCAATCATGTTACTTACATCAACGTTTGAGCAGACCACTCCATTGGATGTGATGACCATTGAGTAGCTCTTGTCAAACCACCTGTTATGAGGGGACGGACCGGCAATGCCATGCTTGCAAGTCTGTCATCAAAAGAAGACAAAATAGCAGATAAACTTACACGAACAGAACATCTATCTAAAGAGACCTGGGGGTGTTTCACAAAGATCCTAAGTTTGAACTTAACTCTAAGTTGGACTTAAAAATTATGGAAAACCATTCATTTTTTTTTTTTTATTGTTGTAAATGTTCTTTTTCAAAGGCATGAAATGTTGATTCAAATCATTAATATTTCTGATTATCAAGATTTCATGTTTTTGATGCAACATTTATGGAAAGTCTTAAATTCTTGCCTTTTTTGCTTTTGAATATATTGTATTCCTAGGCTACAAATGGCTTTCCATAATATTCAAGTCCAACTTAGAGTTAAGTTCAACTTAGGATCTTTGTGAAACACCCCCAGGACCCATATCATAAAACCTCGCTAGCTTAGTTCCAAGCTAAGTCAATTTCAAATGATACGGTGTAGTGAGCAAGTTTCCTTGTCCCTGCAAGGGTTAGCTGGTTTGGCATTGGGTACCCACTAAATGAACATTGTTTAGCAACTGAAAGATTAAAGTGATTTGTACCTAGCCATGTCATCCAAAATAGTCTTAGCATGAAACTAAGCTAGCAGACTTTTATCGATACGGGGCCTATATTATTGACTCCCTAGGTAACTGGTGAGTGTAACATAAAATAACAAGGCACATCAGAGACGCTTAGTTGCCTTGTTAATTTTTGGCAAAAAAACCCTATAATAACCAAGTTTGCATAAATGTAAAGACATACTGCGCACTTATGCAATCATGCGTACTAGCGCACAGACAGATGTGCTAATTGGCTGCAGTGGCGTTCTTGCATATACAAAAAAAGAGGTAAGTTCTTTGACCTTGACATTTAATTCTTTTTACACTGAGCGTCAAAAGAAACTTATCACTTCTTCAGAGCAACGCTCACTAAAATCCATAGCATCAAATTGAATCATATTTAGACACAGATAAGCTATCATTCTCTTTATGAAGCATATCTGAAAAAATTAAAAGGTTGCTTTTGCCAAAAAAGAGAAAAATTCGATGGAATCGCTACAGATCACTTAAAAAAATCACAGAAACTGCTCGCTGCGAACCTCCACGAAAGGCGGTCTATTCAGAACTTTCAATAGCTATTCATTCAAATTCAAAGGCGGGTTATGCAACCACCAGACTGGCTATTGTCCGTATTGAGCTCCGTGCCGGGAAGGCGAGCAGTTTCTGTGATTTTTGAAAAATGACCTCTTGCGATTTCACCTTATTTTATTCTTTGTTGACTAATGCAAACATAATTTTTTTAGATGAGCTTGCTAAGGGGTATTGTAGCTAATCTATGCCCAATTATGATTCATTTTTATGCTTTGGATTTTAATGTGTGTCGCTCTGAAGAAGTGATAAGTTTCTTTTGACGCTCAGTGTATATGCGCCATTTTGTCCTCACGTATATTTAATTTTATATGTGACGGAAATGAAACACACTGCTCCATTTATTTTCTACCACAATCACCATCATGTGACAGGTACGTACGCACAACAGAGTATGCAAAAATTTGTATGCAGGCGCAAACGATTCAACATATTAGCTGGAATTTAACAAGCGCGTAAGGCACTGCTCTGTATAGATTTTACCGTCAAATACCATCAAGTGACCATTCTTGTTCATTCTAACGTAAGTCAAAATACATGTCACAAATTTGTACGAGTAACATACAAAATATATTCAAACAATTAATTTGATATTACAAAAAATACAATGAACTCCAATAAACTGTACCTCTGCATAGCTCTGTGGACATCCATCGTCCAGGAGAACCCCTACAATACTACTCTTGATGATCTCCACATGGTCATGGTTGGCCGGGGATAGGGACATCAGATGCTGGAAGGCCTGAATAGGACACAGAAAGTGAGACAAACGAATATGACAGGAGTTTATTATGGTTATAACCCCATTCCCATTGAGATTCTAAATTCCAGATAGCTCTGTGGAGACGCATCATCTAGTAGAATCCCTACAATACTACTCTTGACGATCTCCACATGCGGTCACTGTTTGGCTGGGGAAAGTGACAGCAGATGCTGGAAGGCCTGGAAAGGACACAGAAAGTAAGGCAATGAAGAGTTTGTTATGGTTATTAAACTGTTCCCTTTGAGATTCTGAAATCCCTATGGCTCTGCGGACACCCATTATCTAGAAGAACTCCTACAATACTACTCTTGATAAACCACATAGTCATGGTTGGTCAGTGATAGGGACAGTAGATGTTGTAAGGCCTCAAAAGGACACATAAAGTAAGACCATGCTCGTTTAAGCCTGTTCCCTATGAGATTCTAAATTCCAGATAGCACTACGGACACCCATTATACAGGTTGCAACAAAACTTATGTCATAATACCTTGTAGTTCATGCATAAGAATATAGATACTTGAGTATATGATCTGGGCCCCGTTGCAGAGAGAAATACAATCGATCGTAAGTTACAATTAATTGCAAGAGGCTATGCATTTCAACCAATGAGTTTTGTGTATTTAGTCACATGATCTGACTTACAATAGACTGCATCTCTTTCTGTAACGGGGCCCTGGGGGTGTTTCATAAAGGTCCTAAGTTGAACTTAACTCTAAGTTGGACTTAAAAAGTAAGGAAAGCAACTAGTTTCTTTGAAAATTGTTGTAAAAGTCAGTTTTTCAAAGGCATAAAATGTTTATTCAAATCATTGATATTTCCTATTATCAAGGAGATTTCATGTTCTTGATGC